>JAIUZE010024107.1:0-21561 GCA_022085475.1 Heliosperma pusillum | reverse complement strand
TAGCTTTTGTGTCCCGGCTTGGTGGGTTTATATCCAAGTCGGGCATGGCTGCCTAATTGCTTCCACTTTGGGAATGGAGCCAGCTTAAGTACTAGCCAACTCTGCTTAGGGGGTCGCCTAGTAGAGATTCTTGTGTACTTTTGATCATGAGACGGGGAATGGAATAGCTGTTGTCGCTAGGTCTGATCAGTCTAGGACTAGGATGTTTTCCTACCTTGTGGTATAGCCTCGAGTTACAGAAGTCGACTATTGACTGGACTAAAAACTTATGCCTGTTTGTAGAAGTATTTGTCTTTCATGTTTGTATGATTCTATGAGTTCTAGAAGGTGAGATGCAAGCCGGCTAGGATTGATAGAGTTTGGATTACCGATTGTTAACTGATTCACATGATTAAGTGTTGATTAGGGTTTGAGTGTATCAGGGCCATGTTACATGGTAACCGCTGAGCCAGCATACCAGCTTCCCTACCTCGAGTTATATTTTATTATCGGATTCACATGATAGCTTTCAGATGATAGGTTATATGTTAGTTAACTGTTTCATAACATGAAAACCATATCATATATGTTAAGGTTTTGTATTTTCTATATACATTGCTTTTATGTTTTTCATGTTTCATTAAACTCGACATTTCGTGGCTGGGAGAACTCGGAGTTACTCCCCACTGATTGTGGCTTCCGTGTTTATATTTAATGCGGTCGAACAGGTGGTGATGCATATTTGGGGTACATTGACGAGCTAGCGAGCGAAGTATTTACCTTGGACCTATATTCGGTTCTTAGATTGTATATTATTATACACTCTTTTATTTCCGTATTTATACGGGAGATATGTCTCCCGTCCTGTATAATTTTTATGTATAATATTATTTTCCGTTTTGTAATGAACTTTTTTTTATTTCAGACACCTTCATTATGTATTTAAATTATTTTTTTCCTTTCCGCAAATTTGAGGGTGTCACACATTACCCCTTGGTTACATTTTAACTCCTTGTGTGAACAATGGGTCTTCCATGTTTCATTACCCATTGTTTGCATTGTAGCTCCTTGTGTGAACAATGAGTCTTCCTTACTTCATTACCCTTTGTTTGAATTGTATCTCCTTGTGTGAAGAATGAGTCTTCTTTGCTTCATTACCCATTGTTGCATTGTAACTCCTTGTGTGACCAATGAGTCTTCCTTGCTTCATTACCCATTGTTTGCATTGTAACTCCTTGTGTGAACAATGAGTCTTCTTTGCTTCATTACCCATTATTTGCCTGGTAACTTCTTGTGTGAACAATGAGTCTTCCTTGCTTCATAACCCTTTGTTACATTGTAACTCCTTGTGTGAACAATGGGTCTTCCTTGCTTCATTACCCATTGTTTGCATTGTAACTCCTTGTGTGAACAATGAGTCTTCCTTACGTCATTACCCTTTGTTGAATTGTAACAACTTGTGTGAACAATGAGTCTTCGTTGCTTCATTACCCATTGTTTGCATTGTAACAACTTGTGTGAACAATAAGTCTTCCTTGCTTCATTACCCATTGTTAATTGTAACTCCTTGTGTGAACAATGAGTCTTCCTTGCTACATTACCCATTTTTTGCATTGTAACTCCTTGTGTGAACAATGAGTCTTCCTTACTTCATTACCCTCTGTTTGAATTGTATCTCCTTGTGTGAACAATGAGTCTTCTTTGCTTCATTACCCATTGTTGCATTGTAACTCCTTGTGTGACCAATGAGTCTTCCTTGCTTCATTACCCGTTGTTTGCATTGGAACTCCTTGTGTGAACAATGAGTCTTCTTTGCTTCATTACCCATTGTTTGCCTGGTAACTCCTTGTGTGATGAATGAGTCTTCCTTCCTTCATTACCCATTGTTTTGATGGTAACTCTTTGTGTAAACAATGAGTCTTCCTTACTTCATTACCCATTGTTACATTGTAACTCCTTGTGTGAACGATGAGTCTTCCTTGCTTCATTACCCATTGTTGCATCGTAACTCCTTGTGTGAACAATGAGACTTCCTTGCTTCATTACCCATTGTTACAATGTAACTCCTTGTGTGAACAATGGGTCTTCCTTGCTTCATTATCCATTGTCTGCATTGTAACTCCTTGTGTGAATAATGAGTCTTCCTTACTTCATTACCCTTTCTTTGAATTGTAACAACTTGTGTGAACAATGAGTCTTCTTTGCTTCATTACCCATTATTTGCATTGTAACAACTTGTGTGAACAATGAGTCTTCCTTGCTTCATTACCCATTGTTAATTGTAACTCCTTGTGTGAACAATGAGTCTTCTTTGCTTCATTACCCATTGTTTGCATTGGTACTCCTTGTGTGAACAATGAGTCTTCCTTGCTTCATTACCCTTTGTTTGAATTGTATCTCCTTGTGTGAACAATGATTCTTCTTTGCTTCATTACCCATTGTTGCATTGTAACTCCTTGTGTTACCAATGAGTCTTCCTTGCATCCTTACCCATTGTTTGCATTGTAACTCCTTGTGTGAACAATGAGTCGTCTTTGCTTCATTACCCATTGTTTGCATTGTAACAACTTGTGTGAATAGTGAGTCTTCATTGCTTCATTACCCATTGTTAATTGTAACTCCTTGTGTGAACAATGAGTCTTGCTTGCCTCATTACCCATTGTTTGCATTGTAACTCCTTGTGTGAACAATGAGTCTTCCTTACTTCATTACCCTTTGTTTGAATTGTATCTCCTTGTGTGAACAATGAGTCTTCTTTGTTTCATTACCCATTGTTGCATTGTAACTCCTTGTGTGACCAATGAGCTTTTTCCATGCTTGCATTAACCCAATTGTTTGCATTGGTAACTCCTTGTGTGAACAATGACTCTTTTCCTTACTTCAGTAACCCTTTGTTTGAATTTATCTCCTTGTGTTGAACATGAGTCTTCTTTCTTTGTTTCATTACCTACCCGATTGTTTCATTGTAACTTCTACTTCTTGTGTTACCAAGGATCCGTTCGTGATTCATTACCCTTGTTTGCATTGTAACTCCTTGTGTGAACAATGAGTCTTCCTAGCTTCTTACCCCATTGTTTGGTGGTAACACCGACCGTTGTGTGAATAATGAAGTCTTCCTGTGGTGCATAACCCTTTGTGCATTGTAACTCCTGTGGAACAAGGGTCTTCCTTGCTCATTACCCATTGTTACATTGTAACCCTGTGTGAACAATAGCTTCTTACTTCTTTAACCATTGTTGCATTGAAACTCTTGTGTGAACAATGAGTCTTCCTTACTTAATTACCCATTGTTGCATTGTAACTCCTTGTGTGACCAATGAGTCTTTCATGCTTCATTACCCATTGTTTGCATTGTAACTCCTTGTGTGAACAATGAGTCTTCTTTGCTTCATTACCCATTATTTGCCTGGTAATTCCTTGTGTGAACAATGAGTCTTCCTTGCTTCATAACCCTTTGTTGCATTTTAACTCCTTGTGTGAACAATGAGTCTTCCTTGCTCCATTACCCATTGATTCATTGTAACTCCTTGTGTGAACAATGAGTCTTCCTTACTTAATTACCCATTGTTTCATTGGAACTCCTTGTGTGAACAATGAGTCTTCCTTGTTTCATTACCCATTGTTACATTGTAACTCCTTGTGTGAACAATGGGTCTTCCATGTTTCATTACCCATTGTTTGTATTGTAACTCCTTGTGTGAACAATGAGTCTTCCTTACTTCAATACCCTTTGTGTGAATTGTAACAACTTGTGTGAACAATGAGTCTTCTTTGCTTCATTACCCATTGTTTGCATTGTTACAACTTGTGTGAACAATGAGTCTTCCTTGCTTCATTACCCATTGTTCATTGTAACTCCTTTTGTAAACAATGAGTCTTCCTTGCTTCATTACCCATTGTTTGCATTGTAACTACTTATGTGAACAATGAGTCTTGCTTAGTTCATTACCCGTTTTTGATTGTACTGTGACACAACCCTCAAATTTGCGAAGAAAAAAAAGTATTTAAATACATAAAAGATACGAATATATAACGAAGGTGGTCATTCATAATAAAAATGTTCGTTACAAAAACTAAATAAATATCTACAAATAAAATCAGACGGGAGACATATCCCCGTATAAATACAGAAATAAAAGAGTGTATAATAATATACAATCTAAGAACCGAATATAGGTCCAAGGTAAATACTTCGCTCGCTAGCTCGTCAATGTACCCCAAATATGCATCACCACCTGTTCGACCGCATTAAATATAAACCCGGAAGCCACAGTCAGTGGGGAGTAACTCCGAGTCCTCCCAGCCACGAAATGTCGAGTTTAATGAAACATGAATAACATAAAAGCAATGTATATGGAAAATACAAAACTTAAACATATATGATATGCTTTTCATGTTATGAAACAGATAACTAACAAATAACCTAGCATGTGAAAGCTATCATGTGAAACCGATAATAAACTCTAACTCGAGGTAGGGAAGCTGGTATGCTAGCTCAGAGGTTCCTCTCAGAAACATGGCCATGATACACTCAAACCCTAATCAACACGTAATCATGTGAATCAGTTAACAATCGGTAATCCAAGCTCTATCAATCCTAGCCGGCTTGCATCTCACCTTCTAGAACTCATAGAATCATACAAACATGAAAGACCAATACGTCTACAAACAGGCATAAGTTCCTAGTACAGTCAATAGAAGACTTCTGTAACTCGAGGCTATACCACAAGGTAGAAAACATCCTAGCCCTAGACTGATCAGACCTAGCGACAACAGCTATTCCGTTCCCCGTCCCATTACATAACCGTCTATGAGAAACTCTACTAGGCGACCCCCTAAGCAGAGATGGCTAGTACTTAAGCTGACTCCAGTCCCAAAACGGATCAGGCAGCCATGCCCTGACTTGGATATAACCCCACCAAGCCGGGACACAAAAGCTATCAAGCTGTGAACTCCATATGCTCGTTAAAGATAGTACGTGCCTATCAATGTCATGGTCCAAGCTACTCATTTAGAATTAGTATGGTCAAGACGCCATATACTCATAATTCTCTATGGGTACTTAGTCAACACGACACCAACCATATAATAAAACAGTCACAGGGAAACATCCTATCATGTGACTAATTGCATATAATTAATAAACACATAACATATCGCCTCATATCTACTAAGGCTAATTCAATAATTAAATACAACTTTACTTGAAGACAAATCCCCGACCCGAGTCCCGCGACGGGTCATCAGTCAAATCGGGCCTGACTAGATCTTAGTTTGACCAAACCCGTTGGATCAAACCGGCTAGAAACAGAGTCTTTTCCACATAGACATAAAATCAACATATTCAATTCATGTTATTTTATTAAGACTTCTAACATGTGAATTATTATATCATACCCCAAAACCCGTTTGACTAAAAGGATATTAAATTAAACTACTATCTCGTCTTATAATTTCTAACATGTGAGAAATAATAATTTAATGAAAAACCTTTTTAAATAAATATTTTACTTATTAATATTTCTCGCTTGCTAATTATTACAAAACGCGATAAAAATGACGATAACTCAAAAACCGTCACAAGTCCCAAAGTGGAACCCACGGGCTGAGTTGGGCCGGACCCCACATGGGCCTGGATGGGCCCCACGGCCTGATTTGGCTAAAATGGCTGATTTTTCTAACTTTTACTAAAACCGTTTTCTAATATTTCCCGCATGCTTTAACATAATTAAAACCCGTCAAAACAACAATTAAACAATCAAACATTGACACAACCCAAAGACCAAAACCCGGACCCACCATGGACCAACCCAGACCGGTCTGAACCGGCCTGGACCGGCTGGTTTGGTCCGGTTCATCAACCACCCTACACGGCCACTTCCACGGCCAACACCACCACCAACACAAATTGATTCTAACATGATTTTAATTAACAACAACCATTTTTAAACATCCAATTCAACCATCAATCATACAAAAATCATGATTATAATTAAATCATACTAACATGTTTAGAACACTAACATATTAAAAATTCCATACAACATATAAATCATACTACTTAACATGTTACTCCTAAAAATCATTAGTAACCATAATATGAACTAAAACCTAAGAAACTAAGGCTATGTGACATTATATCGTCGAGTAACTCGGAATCGTTACCTTAGCTAGCTAAAATCAAGTAGCACCAAAATAATAAGAACTAAGAACTAAGAAACCCGTCTTCTAGTCTTCTCCTAAGATATACGAGTCACCAACTCGTCTTCAAAATCTTCCCCTATAAGAAATGACAAGAAAACATTATTAGAACTTAAAATATGATTTTCCATAATTAAAGTCTTGAAAACGATTTTGACGGAATTGAAATAAAACCGTACGGGAAGATGAGGAGCGAAGAGGAGAGTCTAGAAATATAAATTAGGATGGATTTAATTAAGAAATGAAGATTTGATGGAGGTTTTGCTCAAGAACGATGAAGAACAAATGATGAACGACGAAGAACACGAAGAACGATCAAATAAAGTGATGTTTTGATCTTAATTTGATTTGTTGTAAGATGAAAAGTTGTTTGTGAGTAATGATGGTGTTGGGTGAGCCGTGTAGTTATAGGCAAATAAGGATTCGGATTTTGAAATTGTTGTTACGGAATTAACTCGCGTTAAATATTTATTTTACGGTAAACGATTAAAGATAATTAACGATTAAGTTAATTATACTAAATATCAAGATATTATGATATTGTAATGAAAAATAATGAAATATCATGGCTTAAGAGTGGGTAAGTGTGCCGTGTAGTCTTGTGATTGTCGGGTCCGATTTCGAGCGCTTTGCGTAATTCTCGTTAACTGATCGATAAAGTGAAATAATATCTAGATATTATGATATATTAATCAAAAGAAATGAAAATATCAAGGTCTATTAGAGTACAAGAGTGCCGTGTGATGTTGGGTGATATCGGGTCTGATTTTGCTCGATTTGCGTAATTTCCGTTGACGGATCGATAAAGTAACAAATATCTAAGATATTTGTATTAGTTTAATCGAAAGAATTAAACTATCTCAAGTGAGTGGAAAATGATGACATGGGCGCGTGACTCATGCCAAAGTCGAGTTTCGAGTTTGTTACGGGATTTACGATGAGTCGGGAATAGTGAAATAACGTTCGGTTAAAACCGTAAACGTTATTCTTTAAATTCCGATAAATTCAAATAATTATATTAATTATGATAAATCTTAATAAATCTAATCACAATAATCAAAATATTATTTTTTTTTAAATAAAATTTTTCGGCTTCAAACTTATGAGAACGAGTCGGGAAAGTCAACGGAAGTCAAAGTTGACTGAAAAGTCGAGAAAAGTCGAAGATGACTTAAAAGTCAAGAAAAGTTTAGGACGACGTAAAAGTCAAGAAAAGTCAATGACGACTTTTAAAAAGTCAAGAAAAGTCAAAGACGACTTAAAAGTCAAGAAAAGCCAAAGACGACTAAAAACGGTCTTTTCATGAAATCACTCACAAATTCCAAATACGAACGCGGAATTTCAAAATAAGACTCGGAACAAAAATTCCTATTTTAAAAACTTAAGTTCTACTGAAAAGTGTTAGTAAATATTTTTACTAGAAAAATCGGGTATATTTCGGGTTGTTACACGATCAGCTTAAAAACATCAAAACTCTCGAAAAGGGTGATGTAGACCTGCGAGTGGGGAATGGAGCAAGAGTAGATGCCGTTTCAGTAGGAACATATGTAATCCAACTCCCAAGTGGATTTTAGTTATTTTTAAATAACTTTTACTATGTACCCAGTTTATCTAAAAACATTATTTCTGTTTCCGTACTCGATAAGAACGGTTTTTCATTTGTAATAAAGGATAATAGCTGTATTTTCTCCTTTAATGAAATGATTTATGGTAAAGCAGTTTCCATGAATGGGATTTATGTTTTAGATCAAACCATAGATATATTGCATGTGAGTAATAAAAAGGTAAAGGTTGGTGACAAAGATCAAACCTATCTATGGCATTGCCGTATGGGACACATAAACGAAAAACGCGTGAAGAAGCTCATTGACAATGGGACTATCTTCCCATTTGACTATGCATCTTTTGGCACGTGTCAATCATGTCTTATAGGCAAAATGACTCGAATTTCCTTCAAAGGTGTTGGAATGCGCGCTGCTGACCTATTAGGACTCATACATACTGATGTGTGTGGTCCTATGTCAATCAACGCTAGAGATGGCTATAGATATTTTATCACTTTCACGGACGATTTGAGTAGATATGGATATGTCTACTTAATGAAGCACAAAAGTGAGTCCTTTGATAAGTTCAAGGAATTCCAGAATAAGGTTGAAAACCAACTGGATAGAAAGATTAAAGCACTACGTTCAGATCGTGGTGGCAAATATCTTTCGAATGAGTTTGATCAACACCTTAAAAACTGTGGTGTAGTACTACAGTTAACTCCACCTGGAACACCTCAAGTAAATGGTGTGTCCGAACGGAGAAATCGAACATTACTTGATATGGTTCGATCCATGATGAGTCACACGGTAGTGCCTGATTCATTGTGGGGCTATGCTCTTTTGTCAACTGCTCTTATACTTAACCGAAGTCCGTCTAAAGTTGTTGACAAGACCCCATTTGAAATGTGGAAGGGAACAGTCCCTAACTTGTCCTTTATTCGGGTTTGGGGCTGCGAGGCTTATGTCAAGTGGAGACACGAGGATAAGCTCGACCCGCGATCGGTCAAGACATACTTTATTGGTTATCCAAAAGGAATGTTTGGTCATTACTTTTATTCGCCTACCGAACAACGTGTTTTTGTTGCGGCTAGTGCGAATTTTCTAGAGAAAGAATTTCTCGAGAACAAGACGAGTGATAGAACTTTCGATCTGTCGGAGATTCAAGAACCAACAACCGAGCAACCGATGGAGGAAGATGTTCCTTCATCTTCTGCTGCGGTTAATATTCCTGAGGAACCTAGAAGGTCGGGTAGAGTCTCCATACCTCCAGACAGATACATTGGTATGGTCGAGGAGAACGATAGAGCCGATGTTTTGCTCCTAGAGAGTAACGAACCCGCTACCTATAAAGGAGCCATGACCTGTTCCGACTCAAAGCTATGGCTTGAGGCCATGCAATCCGAGATGAACTCTATGTATGAGAATGACGTATGCGATCTGGTTGATTTGCCTGATAAGGTTCGGCCTCTTCAGTGCAAATGACTTTACAAGATAAAGCATTCTGTAGGGGAACAACCAGACACCTATAAGGCACGACTAGTGGCAAAAGGTTTCACTCAAGTGCACGGATTGCATTATGATGACATTTTTGCACCCGTAGTCATGCTGCGTTCCATTCGGATAATCTTAGCGATTGCCGCTTTTCATGACTATGAAATTTGACAGATAGACGTGAAAACCGCCTTCTTAAATGGTTATTTGGAGGAGGAGTTGTACATGGTACAACCCGAATGTTTCATTGACCCCAAAAATCCTAAGAAAGTGTGCAAGCTTAAGCGTTCCATTTATGGACTTAAGCAAGCTTCTCGGAGTTGGAATCATCGTTTCGACCAAGTCATAAAAGCAAATGGTTTGACTCGATCGGTTGAGGAACCATGCTTATATGTCAAGTCGAGTGGGAGTAAAATCGTTTTCTTGATATTGTATGTCGATGACATACTCTTGATAGGGAATGATATTCCTCTCTTATCTTCGGTTAAGGTATGGTTAAAGAACCATTTCCAGATGAAAGATCTGGGCGAGGCACATCGCATATTGGGAATCCGTATCTACAGAGTTAGATCATGACGGATGTTATCACTCAGTCAGGAGTCTTATATAGATAAGATTCTTGAAAGGTTCAGCATGACCAACTCCAAGAAGGGATATCTTCCAATGACGTCTGGGATGCCTTTGAGTAAAGCTCAGGCACCCAAGACATCTGAAGAGGTCGAGCGCATGAGTCGAATTCCTTATGCATCAGCTATAGGATCGATCATGTATGCCATGATATGCACACGTCCAGACGTGGCATATGCTTTGAGTATGACCAGTTGGTACCAAGGCAATCCAGGTGAAACACACTGGATGGCTGTTAAAAACATCCTTAAGTACCTACGGAGGACTAAGGATTGGGTATTGACTTATGGAGGAGAGACTAAGCTTTGCGCAACCGGTTACGCATATGCTAGCTTCCAAACGGATCGGGATGACTCGAAATCTCAGTCTGGATTCGTATTTACTCTTAATGGCGCTGCGGTCAGCTGGAAAAGCTCCAAGCAGAGTGTTATAGCAGATTCTACGACTGAGTCCGAGTACTATGCCGCTTTAGAGGCTGCAAAGGAAACTATATGGATGCGTCAATTCTTACAAGGACTTGCCATAGTTCCTAGTTCGAATGACCCGATCACCATCTATTGTGATAATAGAGGTGCCATCTTCCAGGCTAAGGAGCCTAAGTCTAGCAACAACTCTAGACATGTACTTCGGAAGGCTCACATGATCAGAGATTACGTGGAGCAAAAGGAGATAGTGATAGACAAGATTGCTACGGATGATAACATAGCAGATCCTCTCACTAAACCATTAAGACATGATAAGCATGTAGGGCACGTTACTTCCATGGGAATTAAACGTGTTCCTGAGTTGTATTAGCTGTTTGTATGAATTAGATACATCTTTTTCATATATTAATAATAACTTCATCGTATTGTTTTCATATTTTGTTTTTCATGTGGATTGTATGGACAACATTGAACACCACAAAGTGAACTGAATAACATTATATATGTTTTGGTCCGTAATAGCCTACATGAGCTGATAACTCTGGCTATTATTTTGTTGAGTCGATTGATGGTGGGTTCAACGAGCCATAAGTCAAACTGTTGACTGATCGATCACAAATACGAGTTATAAGGATACCTCGTAGGACATTGTAGTTCGTGACGACTTTATGGAGTCCTAAATGTTTAACAGCATTCGGTGCCAGGTCGTGGATTGGACGTCCATAGTGTTCCTAGAGTCGATTCATTTGACTATCGACTGTCTCTTCAGATTAAGGCAGTTTTTGGGTGACTTTGGTTTCTTTCTCACGGTCGACCGTAACAGGAGGCCAAGCAGATTTTTACTGGGTCATTTCATACTGTGCTTACATCTGCAGGATGCGAGTTGAGGAAAATATCCAACCCTTTATCAGGTTTTGTTATTTCTCAAGGCCACTCGAGGAGTAGTAACTGAAATGCATGGCCATGCTCGAATAATGATTCGTTTATCAGTTGAGTTACTCTCTAGTCGGGAAAACCACTCTTGATACTGATCGCTTGTAAAATACGACCTTTGTGAATGCGGATTTTGCAAATTGTTTTACATTGAGTGGGAGAAATTTAAGGATATGAGAATCGGTTATCGCACATACACTTGTAAGGACAAGTGGGAGATTGTTGGAGCTAGTGTCCTCCACAGTTAGTGTGATAACAGCTAAGGTTCACAGGGTATACTTTGTATTATAATCAGTTGATTAACGTTTATCGATAACGGTTGGCTTGCTATATAAGTTTGACGTTATTGTCATTCAGATGGCGGTGATCTACTAATCCCTAAAAGTCACACCTATAGGATGTGTTTGAGAGATGTGATTATTTGAGAAAATAATCATATTGATGCTTTTTAAATGACTAAAAGGTTAGTCGATGTATTTGACTAAAAGGTTAGTCAATGTGATGATGATACGATTATTTAATAACGATTAAATAATGTTAGCTGGTAATTGAATATAAAATGTTATATTTAATCAATGTATATAATGTTGGTCTAAACTAAATGTAAACTGTTATATTTAAGTTGGCGGATATGTATTACACGATATTATTATAGTGTATTGGTCTGGCATTACTCAGTTTATGTGACGGTCCATTACTAGTAATAATTAGAATACATATTACATTATATATATATAAAATAATATATGCTAACTACCTAATATAGAGGTTGAGTTAAATAAGGAAACTAGGTTTTTCTTTCTCTCCTCTCAAGATCACGGCTCATATAGGGTGAAAAAGAAGTTTTTCTACTAACCCTAATTGACTCTAATTGTGACGGCACAAGTGAAAAAGAGAAAGAAAATTCTGATTTTTGAACTCTCTTATTCATCTTCATATTCATCATCAATATACACACAAAATTAGAAGTAATTTTTGGGTATTCGTTCTAGCACGACGAAGGCATTTCTTGAACCATCTTGGGTATAACGATTAGGAGAATACCTACTTTGGTATTTTTTCTTAGGCCTTTATCTAGGACCGAAGGTTATTTCTTAATCTCTTGTTTATATTATGCAATTTCATTTATGACTAGAAATTCATATAGTTATAATTTCATTATAATCCGAAATTTCTAAAGGGATGTAAACCGTTATTTCCCATAAGTGGTATCAGAGCATTTGGCTATGAAATTATTTTATATGTTTTCATATTTGATGAAATATAAGATTAGAAATTTTTGTTTTTTTTTTTTTTTTTGTTTTTTGTTTCGGCTGAAAGAAGAAAAAAAAAATTAGGGTTTGTTTTTTTTTGGTACTGCTCACGGCACTGTTCTGCCGTGAGAAAAAAAAAATTTTGCCTTGTTTTTTTTTTCCTTTTTGATTCATATATGTTGTTGTTTTAATATGTTAAGATAATAATATAATGAATTTGTTGATATTTTGATTTAATGAGGATTAAATTGAAATGTAAAAGGAATTTGTTTTGGATGTTAAAGAACATTGATTGTGCTAAAATTTTCGATATGAATATACAAAACAATTATGATTAGATGAGTATTTTGATAATCGTCGATTAATCATGATTTGGATATTCATCTTAAAAGGTTAAGTTGAATCATCTAGTTTGTATCAATGTTTAATAATGATTAGATGTTGAATGTTTGTACCGATCTAGTTTTATTTGTAAACATAAATTATAGGATCTTGATTAAAGCAATAATTACTGAAAGGTACTTACGTGATGTAGCCATTAGATCTGATAATAAAATCACTTGAGAAAGATAAAAGATGAACCCTTATTGCTTTGCCTTCTCCTGCCTTCCTTATTCTCTAATTCACTTTCTTTATGTGTGTTTCTTAATATGAATGAAATTACGTTAAAGCACAAACAGGTGTTGCTTATATAGAGAGGTGGCAGGAGGGGCTTAATAGAATAAGTGGGCATGATATGTTAATGGCCTGTAAACATTAACCGTAATCCACTTAAACTAGGACTCCTATTAAAAACCCGAAACAATATATTTAACCGTTATTAATTAAGGTGACTGACATCGGTAATTAGGTCCACATAACAGAGAATTAAATAATAATTGTTACATTCTCCCACTTGGACCATATTAATGATTAAAACATAATGTCACGTTTAATTATAACATAAGGCGCGTAGACGGTTAAATGAACACAAAATGGGTTTATCTTAATTACCATGATCATCCCTGAACAACTGGTTGAGTCATGGCGGAGACACTACTATAAAAGAGAAGTGGTACTTCCATGTACTACGGACCAATCATAGAATAATCAGTCTGTACAAGTAGCAAACATAATCCACAAATAATGTCCTTGAGGAAAGGAATGATTCTGTTAATCGTGCAACAACAATGTATACAATAACAATAATACGATACAGAAAATTGTTCAGAAATCATCACCATAATAAAACATAAGTCGATTAATCAAAACATAAGTGTCATCGTTACAAAGCACTAGTATGATCCAAACATAAACGAAAAGCCTTAATGATTATCCTCCAGACCCATATCAATAGCATGCTTCAAAAATGTCTTTGGAGGTAATCCCTTAGTTAAAGGATCTGCTATATTAGCACTAGTCATAATGTGCTCAATTGACACAGTGTTTTTCCGAACTTCCTCCTTAACTAACAAGTATTTCATTTCCATGTGCTTTATTCCTTTAGAATATTTGTCATTCTTCGAAAAGAAGACAGCTGCGGTATTATCACAATAAATTCTCAATGGCCTTGCAACAGAATTCATAATGCTAAGCCCTGAAAGAAAATTCCGCAACCATAAAACTTGAATAATAGCCTCAAAGCACGCTACAAACTCAGCTTCCATAGTGGATGATGCAATAATTGTTTGTTTAGCACTTTTCTTGGAGATTGCTCCCCCAGCTAAAACAAACACATAACCAAAAGTGCTTTTCCTTGAGTCCACGCATCCTCCAAAATCTGAGTCAGCATATCCAATAACCTCAAGCTAATCAGTATGTCTATAAGTGAGCATTTTGTCCCTTGTTCCCTTCAAGTACCGTAAAACCTTCTTAGCCGCACTCCAATGACCCATTCCAGGATTGGACTGATATCGACCCAACATACCTACTGCAAAACTTATGTCAGGTCTTGTGCAGACCTGCGCATACATTAAGCTTCCAACCAGAGATGCATAAGGAAATTTTTGTTGGAGCAAATGTCCTCCACAATAGTGCATTTATATTATAAATCTCATTTTGGAATATTAGTGGGATGACTAGTATTTTGATACTCCACGTCAGTTGATTAACGTAAATCGATAACGGTCAACTGACTAGAGTTAGACGTTATTGTCGTATGACGACGGTAATCAACTGACCCCTTTCGGTCACACCTATAGGATGAGACCCAAACAGAAATCTAATTATTTGTATACGATACATATTAATTAGTACTTTATATATATATTTGATATATGTTTAGTTACGAGAGTTATTTATTGAAAATTGAGTTCCGAACTCATTACGGATAAGTTTATTAGTCAATTATATGATAATTGACTGAATAAATTTTACGTCTTATTTTAATATGATTGAATAAGATTTAATTTAATGATTAATAGTTAATTCATTAAATTAGTTGAGGTTATCCATATACTTTGAGGTAGAGGTGATTAGTTAATTATATTTACAAGGAGTTGTAAAATAAACTAACTAGGCATTGTGGGACCCATTATATATTGATATAATGATAAAATATCACTTAAAAGTTAAGTGTATATTATTTATTAATTTGAGTCATAAAATTGTTATATGATCAAATTAATCATTAATTATACAAGATAATTAAACATGTGATTATAAGTATTTGTGGGACAAATATCAAATGTGACACCCTCAAATTTGCGGAAAGAAAAAAAAAAGATTTAATACATAACGAAGGTGTCTTAAATAAAAAGGTTCATAACAAAAGGAAAATAATATTATACATAAGAATTATACAAGACGGGAGACATATCTCCCGTATAAAAACGGAAATAAAAGAGTGTATAATAATATACAATCTAAGAACCGAATATAGGTCCAAGGTAAATACTTCGCTCGCTAGCTCGTCAATGTACCCAAAGTATGCATCACCACCTTTTCGACCGCATTAAATATAACACGGAAGCCACAGTCAGTGGGGAGTAACTCCGAGTTCTCCCAGCCACGAAATGTCGAGTTTAATTAAACATGAATAACATAAAAGCAATGTATATGGAAAATACAAAACCTTAACATATATGATATGCTTTTCATGTTATGAAACATATAACTAACAAATAACCTAGCATGTGAAAGCTATCATGTGAAACCGATAATAAACTATAACTCGAGGTAGGGAAGCTGGTATGCTAGCTCAGAGGGTTACCATGTAACATGGGGCCATGATACAACTCAACCCTAATCAACACGTAATCATTGAATCAGTTTACAATCGGTAATCCAAACTCTATCAATCTTAGCCGGCTTGCATCTCACCTTCTAAAACTCATAGAATCATACAAACATGAAAGACCAATACGTCTAGAAACAGGCACAAGTTCTTAGCACAGTCAATAGTCGACTTCTGTAACTCGAGTCCATACCACAAGGTAGGAAAACATCCTAGCCCTAGACTGATCAGACCTAGCGACAACAGCTAACCCATTCCCTGTCTCATTACATAACCGTACATGAGAATCTCTACTAGGCGACCCCCCTAAGCAGAGATGGCTAGTACTTAAGCTGGCTCCCTTACCAAAGCGGAACTCTTAGGATGCCATGCCCCGACTTGGGGATAAGCCCCCCAGGCCCGGGACACAAAAGCTATTAACCATGAACTATATACTCGTTAAAGACAGTACCTGCCTATCAATGTCATGGTCCAAGCTACTCATTTAGAATTAGCATGGTCAAGACGCCATTTACTCATAATTCTCTATGGGCACTTAGTCAACACGACACCAACCAGATAATCAAAACAGTCACGGGAAAACATCCTATCATGTGACTATTTGCATATAAATCATAATCAAATATCATATCGCCTCATATCTACTAAGGCTAAAATCATTAATTAAATACAACCTTACTTGAAGACAAATCCCCGACCCGAGTCCCGCGACGGGTCATCAGTCAAATCGGGGCGGACTAGATCTTAGTTTGACCAAACCCGTTGGATCAAACCGGCTAGAAGCAGAGTCTGTATCACATAGACATAAAATCAACATATTCATTACATGTTATTTTATTACTACTTCTAACATGTGAATTATCATATTATACCCAAAACCCGCTTGACTACAAGGAGATTAAATTAAACTACGGTCTCGTCTTATAATTTCTAACATGTGAGAAATAATAATTTAATGAAAAACCTTTTTAATTAAATATTTTACTTATTAATATTTCTCGCTTGCTAATATTACAAAACGCGATAAAAATGATGATAACTCAAAAACCGTCACAAGTCCCAAAGTGGGACCCACGGGCTGAGTTGGGCCGGACCCACATGGGCCTGATTTGGGCCTCACGGCCTGATTTGGGCTCAATGGGCTGTTTTGCTTTAATTTTCTAAAAACCGTTTTCCAATATTTCCCCCATGCTTTAACATATTTAAAACCCGTCAAAACAACAACCAATCAATCAAACATCGACACAACCCAAAGATCAAAACCCGGACCCACCATGGACCAACCCAGACCGGGTCTGAACCGGCCTGGACCGGTCTGGTTGGTCCGGTTCTTGCCCTCTCCACGGTTCACCCAACAAACAACAACAAAGTTATTCTAACATGTTTTAAATTATCAAACACCCATTTTAACAACCATCATACAAAAATCATTATTATGAATAATCATCCAAATTCATCAAGAACACTAAAACAACATAAAAATTCCTAACAACATAAAAATTCATCAAGAACAATAAGACAACATAAAAATCATAACTTATTAAAAAGTATCAAAATTCCTCAAGAACACTAAACTTGTTAAAATTTCCTAAACAACATAAGAATCATAACTTTATGGAAAATCATAAAAATTCATAAAACACAATAATAACCATTACTTATCATATTACTAACAAAAATCCATAAATCATAAAAAGAGGAACCAAAAATAAAGATGAACCAAAATCAAAAGAAACAAAACTTAAAGCTAAGTTACTAACTAAAATCATACATAACCATAACATGAACAAAACTAAAACCTATGTGACATTAATTCGTCGAGTAAAACGGAATTGTTACCTTAGCTAGCCGAACACTTAGCACCAAAATAATAAGAAATATATATAATAAGAAACCCTCCTACTAATCTTCACCCAAAATATACGAGTCTCCAAACTCGTCTTCAAAATCTTCCCCTATAAGAAATGACAAGAAAAACATTATTAGAACTTAAAACTTAATTTCTCATAATTAAAGTGTTAAAAACGATCTTGACGGAATTGAAATTAAACCATACGTGAAGATGGAGAGCGAAGAGGAGAGTCTAGAAATATAAGATAGGAAGGATTTAATTAAGAAACGAAGATTTTATGAAGGTTTTGCTCAAGAACAATGAAGAACAAATGATGAACAACGTAGAACACGAAGAACGATTAAAGAAAGCGATATTTTGATCTTATTTTGATTTGTTGTAAAGTGAAAAGTTGTTTGTGAGTAAGGAAGGGTGTGTGTGTGCCGTGTGTTTATAGGCAATTAAGGACGTCGAGTTTTGAAATTGTTGTTACGTAATTGACTCGCGTTTAATAATTATTTTACGGTAAACGATTAACTATAATTAACGATAAAGTTAATTATAACAAATATCTAGATATTATGATTATTGTATCAAAAGTAATGAAAATATCAAGGCTATTAGAGGACTTTTGAGCCGTGTGGTATGGTGAGCATCGGGTCTGTTTTTGCTCGATTTGCGTAATTTTCGTTAACTGATCGATAAAGTAGAAAAATATCTAGATATTATTATTAGTTTATTCAAAACAAATAAAATATCTAGTTGTGAGTGGAAAACGATGAAATAAACGTGTGACTCATGCCAAAGTCGAGTTTCGATTTTGTTGCGCGCATTACGATGCGTCGGGAATAGTTAAATGACGTTCGATTAAAAACCGTAAAAGTTATTCTTTAAATTCCGAATAAATTCAAAATAATTATATTAAATTATGATAAATCCTAATAAATCTTAATAAAAATAAATCAAAATATAATTTTTTTTAAATAAAATTCGAGTCTTCAAAATCGAAGACGAGTCGGAAAAGTAAACGAAAGCAAAGTCGACTTAAAAGTCGAGAAAAAAGTCAAAAAGGACTTAAAGTTCAAGAAAAAGTTTATGACGACTTAAAAAAATCAATTAAAAAGTCAATGAGACTTTAAAAGTCAAGAAAAAGTCAAAGACGTTAAAAGTCAAGAAAAGTCAAAGATGACCAAAAAAAACGGTCTTTTCATGAAATCTTCAAAATTCCAAATACGAACGCGGAACTTCAAAATAAGACTCGGAACAAAATTCCTATATTAAAAACTTAAGTTCTACTGAAAAGTATCCATAAGCTATTGCTTAAGCAAATTGGGTACTTTTCGGGTTGTTACAATGGAGATGACTGGTCGTTTACATAGACAGACTGTATGACATTCTGTTAGACAGTGACATTGTAGAGACCCTTAAATCATTTATTTGATGCCTGGTCGTGGCAGGGTCTTCTATCTTATTCCTATAAGTCGATTCTTTTGACTGGCGACCGTCTATATGAGTCGGTGCAGTTTCCGATTGGTTTTGGTTGATGTTCTAGGTCGTGCCGTAAAAGGAGGCCGATGGACTTCTTCTGGATCATGGTGATCTGCATCATACAGAGTAGATGGATCAACAGGAATTGTCCACCCACGTTGGGTATAAACATCTTAAGGCCACTCGAGGAAAAGTTACTGTAAATGCGTGGCCACGCTCGGAAAGAGATCTATGGTAGATTTTCAGGCCAGACAGTTACTCTCCCTATCGATAAAACCACTCTAGATATTGTCAATCGCAAGTGCGACCTGAAAGACACCTTGCGTTGAGTGGGAGATGTGATAAAGAGACAAGAGAATTGGTGACGCACACTTGTGTCAGACAAGTGGAAGATTGTTGGAGTAGGTGTCCTCCACAATAGTGCGCCACATGATAAATCTTATTAAGGAATATAATTGGGATATTTATTGACTATATATATGATTAGTCAGTTGATTAACGTAAATCAATAACGGTTGGCTGACTAGAGTTTGACGTTATTGTCGTATGAAGGCGGTGATCAACTGATCCCTTTCGGTCACACCTAAAGGATGAAATCCAAATAGTAACTAATTATTTGTATACGATATAGTTAATTAGTACATTACATATATTCGATATGTACGAGAGTTAATTGTTAGAAATTGAGTTAAGAACTCAAATTTGATTAAGCTTATTTTTCAATTATGCGATAATTGACTAATAAATTTATATCTTATTTTAATACGATTAAATAAGATTTAAATTAGTAATTAATCGTTAAATTACTAAATTAGTTGAGGTTTTGAGATAGAGGTAATTAGTTAATTAAATTTACAAAGAGTTGTAAAATAAATTAACTAAGCATTGTGGGACCCATTATATATTGATATAATGGTAGAATACTACTTAAAATGTTAAGTACATATTATTCATTTATTTGTGTCATATAATTGTTATATGATCAAATTAACACTTAATTATACAAGATAATTACGCATATGATTAATAAGTATTTGTGGGACAAATATCAAAAATCAAAATGGATCAAAATAGGCCTCACATGGCCGGTTTACATGTAGTAGTTGGTGATGATGGTTGCTCTTATTCATACTCACAAGCAACATGTGATTATGACATGAATAGTAACCTAAAATCATTACATACTAACACTACACTCTACCACTTTGCATGTGATTAAAATAAGCAAAATAAGAGCCTTATGGAGCTCACCATGACCGGCCATATTGCCTATAAAAGGGCAATATGGTTGATCATTTTATTCATTCAATTCATGCTTGTTTTCTTACTTCTCTCAAAAACTCTTCTTCTCTCTAAAAACTCTCAAATACTAATATTTACTAAGTATTACTAGTGTAATAATATATTCTAATATTAGTAGTATAATATCTATCTTATTATCTAGTTAATAATAAGGGTAGATTATTTGGGTTCATCTTGGTGCAACTTAGAGGAGATCTTCTAGTTTGGAGATTACTTGTGTTCATCCATTATTATAGCTCAAGAACAACAAGAAGGAGTTCTTGTTGTGCCCATATTATTTCCATATCAATGTGACGAAATTTCTTCTTTTATATAAATATCTTTATATTTGCATGCATGTTACATAGATCATTAAATACTAAATTAACAATTAATTTAGCAACTAATTAGAGGAGTCTAATTAAGGTCTATGGACTTTCACCACCTTCACTCTTCAGTTTATTTTCCCAATAATTGCATATCCGGGTAAAATCCACCATATAGAGCCTGGTTCTCATAGTAATTGATCGAGCACGATATCCTGACACATTAACTGGGGGTTCGATCAACCGCAGTCTTTCCATAAGCCATATCTGCAGTTGAAAAAAAGAATGTAACAACCCGAAAAGTACCCAATTTTTCTAGTAAAAATATTTACTAACACTTTTCAGCAGACTTAAGTTTTTAAAATAGAATTTATTGTTTCGAGTCGTATTTTGAAATTCCGCGTTCGTATTTGGAATTTCTGAGAGATTTCATGAAAAGACCGTTTTTAGTCATCTTTGACTTTTCTTGACTTTTAAGTCGTCTTTGACTTTTCCTTGACTTTTTAAAGTCGTCATTGAATTTTTCTTGACTTTTAAGTCGTCCTAAACTTTTCTTGACTTTTAAGTCATCTTCGACTTTTCTCGACTTTTCAGTCAACTTTGACTTCCGTTGACTTTTTCCCGACTCGCCTCATAAGTTTGAAGATCGAAATTTTATTTAAAAAAATAATATTTTTGATTTATTTTTATTTAGATTTATTAAGATTTATCATAACTTAATATAATTATTTTGAATTTATTCGGAATTTAAAGAATAACTTTTACGGTTTTAAACCGAACGTCATTTAACTATTCCCGACTCATCGTAAATCCCGTAACAAAACCGAAACTCGACTTTGGCATGAGTCACGCGCCCATGTCATCGTTTTCCACTCACTTGAGATATTTTAATTCTTTCGATTAAACTAATACAAATATCTTAGATATTTGTTACTTTATCGATCCGTCAACGGAGATTACGCAAA
>JAIUZE010024102.1:0-12452 GCA_022085475.1 Heliosperma pusillum | reverse complement strand
CTCTTGGTGTGGTATAATTCGTACTCTAGTTTGTAATATATGACACTCCTCGTATTCTTTCCTTGCATGTATAAAAGTTTTTAAAACTTCATATTTCCGCTATATAATTCACATGCTTGTATGTTTTATCTTTCCCCATTCGCGAGGGTTGTCACATCCACCCAACCTCATAGGTTCCAAACAAACAACTAATGAACAAGCAATGAGGAAACCTTTTCCGAATATGCTCAGTTTGTGGCTCTTGAAACATTTTTTCCCACTATGTCTTATCAAGAAATAAACGTATTTTTATTGAAAGACAGCATCACGAGCTACAAACGCTTTGTTCTCGTGGTCAATGTAGGATTATTGAGCACTTGTTTCATTCGAATAACTTACAAATTAGGTACGCTACCTATCCCTATCGTATATGAAATAAAATCCGATTGTTTTAAATGTGCTTTGATATGATGGGAAAAGAAATAGCAGTCAAAGTAATAAAAGCCCAAGCTTATGTTGGAGTAGGTGTCCTCCACAATAGTGCATTTATATAATAAATCTCATTTGGAATATACGTGGCATGATTAGTATATTTTGATACTCCACGTCAGTTGATTAACGTAAATCGGTAACGCTCGGCTGACTAGAGTTTGACGTTATTGTCGTATGACGGCGGTGATCAACTGATCCCTTTAGGTCACACCTATAGAATGAGACCCAAATAGAATACTAATTATTTGTATACTATACAGTTTAATTAGGTAATTACATATATTTGATATGTACGTTTAGTTACGAGAGTTATTTATTGGAAATTGAGTTAGGAACTCATTCCACTTAAGTTTATTAGTCAATAATACGATAACTGACTGAATAAATTGTACGTCTTATTTTAATACGATTAAATAAGATTTAATTTAGTGATTAATCGTTGATTCATTAAATTAGTTGAGGTAATGCATATATTTTGAGGTAGAGGTAATTAGTTAATTATATTTACAAGGAGTTGTAAAATAAATTAACTGGGCATTGTGGGATCCATTATATATTGATATAATGGTAAAATATCACTTAAAAGTTAAATACATATTGTTTGTTAATTTGTGTCATATAATTGTTATATGATCAAATTAACATATAATTATACAAGATAATTAAACATATGATTATAAGTATTTGTGGGACAAATATCAAAAATCAAAATGGTCCATTGTGGAATCATGTGCATCAGTTTTGTGTAGACAAAATCACTAGTGATTTTACTCACCAATTCCACACTCCACCAAGTGATTATGACATGTTATGACACATAATCATTATCATTTTCTTACCTACACTCAAGTCATTTGCATGAGAATATAATAAGCAAAATAATCACCATTTTGGTGATGCCATGACCGGCCAAGTGCCCTTATATAGTGCACTTGGTTGTTCATTTCTTTTTGCTCATTCATTTCACTTGTTTTAGATATCTCTCTAAAATCCTCAACTTGTCTCTAAACTCTCATAAACACTAATATTCATGTCTTATTACTAGTGTAGTAATACAATAATATTAGTAGTATAATGTCTTACTTATTATCTAGTTAATAATAAGCTAAGATCATTTGGGTTTAATCTTGGGTGCAACAAGAAGGAAACCATCTACTTTGGAGGTTGTTTTATGGAGGATCATCCATTAATTTAATGCTCAAGAACAATAAGAAGGAGTTCTTATTGTGCCCATATTGAACCGAAAATTCCCAATGTAAGGATATTTTCGTCTTATCTTTTATTTTATGCTTTTATATTTGCATGCATGATAACTAGATCCTAAATCATTAAGTTAATGTAATTTAATGAACTAATTAGAGGAGTCTAATTAAAGGTCTAGGACTTTCAGGTTAGTCAAGTGGCTCAGTGTGACTTGACAAAGATAAAACCATATCGTATAAGGTTCTATTTCTCTATTCAACAACACCTTATCTCGTAACGTGTGTTCAGAGAAGTTAACTCGTGAAACTATTTCACAATACTTTTGGTGAAAATCAAAGTCAATACTTAGATATTTCTAGTTACGATTTAGTCGTAAGTCCTTGATCTAATACTCTTGGTCGTTAACTACTTCACATTGAAGCTCTTTGAACTTTTCAAAGATTTTCCTTAGCACCTCGTTAAGTAGAATCAAACACAAATTCTACTTAAATCGTCGGTAAATAAAGTGAAGTAATCATTACCATCTCTGGTTATGTTTGTTATTGGACCACACATATTCTTATGTAATAGGGCCAATAACTCACTAGTTCGGTTTCCTTTTCAATAAAAAGGGCACGAATCTTCTTGCCTCGAATACAAGATTTGCACACGCCATAAGATTCAAAATCAAATGTTTTAGGGATACTAGTCAATACTAGTCTCTTTATGTGCTACATAATCCAGAATGAAGATTAGATTAGGGTCACCAATTTCGAGCCTTTTACAATCTATATGACAAGTAATTTCTAGTGTAGGTCAAGAATATAATTACCTTTGATTGTTATGGCATAACCATTGACCAAGTACAAGCATAAAAAGAAACAACGCTTGTTCTATTCACAAAAAGTAAAACACTTGTGTCGTACACTAAAGTGTATACTATATTCTTATTTAGAGGCCGTGTACATAATAACTTTTATTAAAGTATAGCTCTAAATCCAAAACTAGATTGAGCACATTATAACTTTTATACGTCTCTATAGAAAAATAAAAACTACAATAGTTCTATTTCCCTAGTAGGTCGACATTTAATCATGGCAAGTCGTCGCACGAATCATTATATATTATATGCATTGAATACATTGATGGGAACCATAATAGGTATCTAATACCCAAAAATTGCTTTTAGCAAAATAAATGTCGATCATATAGATATTATGGACGAAAGTACTTTTAGGTGTAGTACACCCAATTTCTATTTCTCCATAAAACTTGGGGTAGATTCTTTTCTAGTCTCCTACACTGTAAGAATAGAATCATCAAAGGTTGGGTTCGACACCTTGCTTGGGTTTGACATTGCTTATTCAAAATAGCTTTGTCTTTTTCCCTCGCCTTGTGCCAACATCTTGCCAACCTACTCTTGAAACTCGACCTATTCTTAAAAATTAAGAATAAAACATCCCTCTTAGAGCTCCCACTCACTTTCATGAATCTCTACTTATACAAGTAGATTAGAACTATTATGAAGATTATTCTTCATTTAATTCATGGTTTTACCTTCAAAAGGAAAAACCTTTCATGAAGTGACTACGGTATTTGGTTATTCACGATTTCAGATAAATCAAAAAACCTAGTCGTCCCAACTGATTTGGCCTCTTTTGAGGGAAGTCTCGATAAGGAGCATTATGACGACATACCAAGAATACAAATATTTTCTTTGAAGCAAAAAGATTGATGCACCATTGTAATAAGAAGACGTCATTTTAAAAATTTCAAAATGATTTTGACTGATAAGGGTAAAGTCGCGTCACCTTAATCAAAGTAATCCTAATTCACAACTAACTAATAGTCAGCGGTAAGCAAAGTATCGAATCCACAGGGAGGCGGTAGTAATCTAATCTGTTAAACTAGGTTTGTCTCTATAGTAACAATTTCGGGGTTTTAAGATTTGTGTTCTAAACTAATAGCAAATAATAACAATAAAAGGTTGAAAATAATAAGATTAAAAGTCTAGGGTCTCAGGTTCACTAGGATTATTATTCAGGGGTAAGGGTATAATCAAGTATCATGCAATAAAGTTATCTAAGGTCACAAGATCGGTCGATTCAATTATGGCCTTTAGATCTACTATTTAACATGCGATCGCTATCATTAAACGAGTTCTATTCAATTATCGTAGCCTATCTTAGTCTTAACCCGGTCAGTGTTAATCCTAATTTGCGAGACTAGTTAATAATCCTGGCCAGTAATCAAACAACTAAAATTAAAACGATACTCAAACGATAACCATGCAATTGCAATTCAATTAAATAATCTATCCCTTCTAACAATCCAAGATCCCCTTTCAACCCTAGATAGGAATTTAGCTACTCATAACGATATTAATAACGATGATAATAAATAAAGCAAACATGATTAACAATAACGAAAGGAGTAACAAAGAATAATCGAAGAACTAGAAGATACCTAATTGAATAACAAAGGAAGATTGGAGAATACCGATTACAAGTTGAAACTAAGGACAATCGTCTTGATGATAAAATCCAAAGGCAAAGCAAACTAATTTAGGTTTCTAATATTAAAGCATGTCTAATTATGAAAGACGAGTTTTCCTTTTATAATAAAATCTAATCAACTAGGTTAAACTAGTTTAGGAAAATACGAAAAGCCGTCAAAACAGTGGGTTGCTCGATGGAGCAAAGTGATGTTGCTCGATCGAGCATCCTTCAGCCTGACTCGATCGAGCAGACAGTGTTGCTCGATCGAGCAGCCTTCAAAATGGCTTGCTTCTTCGTTTTTCTTCATTCCTTCTCTATTTCTCTCGATTTCCGTGCCTAACCTTCTACGATCTGACTCCGGCACGCTCCATATCAACTCAAAAAAGCTTCAAATGCATCAAATCTGCATTAAAACATAATAGAAGCGGCAGAATCAATATTCTAGCTAAAATAGCATAGAAATAAGTAAGGAAAGACGATAAATCGAGTTATACGTATCTAAGGGAAGCATAAAGTATGTGTATAAATAATGATCATCAAACTCCCCCAAACCAATCCTTTGCTTGTCCCTAAGAAAAGCACTCAACACTATACAAGGACAAACATACAAATGGTGAATGAAAAACTCAAAGCTAATGTTAATGGACATACAAATCCCAAGCTATCCATATCTATAACAAAGTAATGACGAAGTTGTACCAATAAAACAAATTCAAAGGTACGGGAAAGTAGAAAACGCAGCTCATATTCCAAGATTTTACATGATACCTTAGTGTAGACAAAAACCAAATACCTTTCAATTTTGCAAGGCTTAATTTGTCGGATTCTTGCGGATTCACTCAAGCACTCATAAGTTTATGTAAGGGTGAGTTTTGTGAAGATAGAAAGAAATAGAAACAGTCACTCAACTTATGAAACATGCATGCATTCTAATGTGATTGTAATTTCCCCAACTAATACGCATTCGCTATAAAGTACATGAATCAAGACAATAAGGGAGGCTAATGGGTGAAGGTATAGAAGTGGATTGTGTCAAGGCACGTATGGGAGTGTGGGGCTAAGACCGGTAGTCGTAGCGACACTTACCAAAACAAATCTACAAGACTAGCACAAACCAATACCTGACTAGAGAAATCATCTTAAACTTGACAACACAAGAGAGATATCGATATTGGTCTCTAAATATGCATTAGACTCTAGTATAATCCCTTTCATTATCCCTTGAACAATTCAATGAAGCAACATATTTTTTTTTTCTTTGTTCCTCTTTTATTCTTTTTTTTTCTTTGTTCTTCTTTTTTTCTTTTTTTTCTTTTTTTCTCTTTTCAAATCTTTTGCTTCATAACATATCTCAATAAAGGGAATAAATAACACAATTGCCAACATACTTGCTACACCCATTTGATATTCTTTTTGAAATCCCGATCCAACCATAGTAGACAAGTAGATAAGAAAAAGCATGCAACTGCGACTGTCCCGATAAGGTTGGCAAATTCTAGGAATGTAGCTATTACATGAGTTATATAACATGCTACAAAGGGCTCAAATGGGCTAAACATAGAGAACTCAATAATAAGGGTATAAAATCAAGTCTTTTTGGCTATGTGAGGCTTATTTGAACAAAAAGAACCGCCTTTCCTCATGCACTTATCAAACGAACGCGTATAGTATCAAGAAACGAATGTCACATTTATGCAATTTGATGTTACATATTCCACAAGGAGTACCACACTCAAGCCTAAATACAATGAGACCAGTTTATTGATGTTCCTGGGTTAGGTTTGCTCTATAGACCTCAGAATTTTAAGTGCTTTACCAACTAAAATTGGCCAAATCTAATTAGCATAAGGTATGTCAAAAACGGTCAAGACTTGTTCTATGAGCTTTGTTTTCAAAAGTAGTAGGTCAAAACAATGTACATGGACAACTTATTTGGGATTCAAATGCATAAAACAATGCAAATTATCATCATTGTTATTCAACTTCACCAAGACTCGACCTAATAAAAAAAAACATGTTTTTGGGTTTTGTAAATTTTTCAATTTTTTTGAATTGTTTTTGTTTTTGTTTTTGTTTTTGTTTTTTTCTTTCACACAACGGAAATAACCACATAACATAAATAAAGACACTCCCCCAAACCTAAATGTCACAGTGTTCTCATTGTGACGCTAACAGCACAGTAATCACACAACAACCAACATCAGCAACCTAAAGGACACAACTAACAAAGGCAAATGGGAGATAACTAAAAGAAAATACAATAAAATAAAGTACAAGGATAGATAATACCAGCTTGTATAGACATAGCCTCCCCCAAACCAGCTGCAAAAATGGGGGGCGTAGTGACCAGTTGTCACTACTGCTCATCATCATCATCATCATCATCATCATCATCATCATCATCATCATCATCCCTCTGAGCAGCACCAGAAGAAGAGGCCCGAAATGGCTCACCAAATCCACCAACCGGAGCATCTGGTTGGATAGGAGTGTACTTACCATGAACGACCCAGACAACCATAGTCGTGACTGAACTCCTAGGAGAACTGTTGAGGAGTCACCCCATAATTGTTGAACACACGACTCTCGTCACCCGGACCTCGGTAGTAGCTCGGCGGAGTCCAACCAGCAGTAGCATTAAGATCCATCCCCATAAGGTTCTCCCAAATTCCCCTCATCACCAAGTCATTATTAATTTCTTGGTGAATCCTAATCTCCCTCTCCAAGGCCGGATCATAGGTATAAGCAAGTGGAGGGTAAGGGTACGGAGTCGGGGTCGGTGAAGGGCGGGGAGTCGGGGTGATGTTGGCCTGAGCAGAAGAAGAAGGGGCGATCCACCGACGAGGTCGACGGGTCTCGGTCAAGGGAAAAACAAGCTCAGGTGGAACCACATAAGAACGAGGGGGAGGGGTAGGTCCAGTCTCAGGATCATGGGTAGGCAACCGCTCCGTAGAAGGTAGACGGTTACCAGTGTCAGGAAGTGCTATCCACTGGGACCCCCGTACTCGTCACTGAAATCGAGCGTTACCTAACGCATTAAACCAGCAAAAGTGTGGCGCACGTATTCCTCGTCGACCCTAAGAGCATGAATCGGGGTCATTGGTGTGTACCGACGGTCTCCCCCAAACCCAGCAAGTCACCTAGCCAAAATAGTGACCAAAGCACCACAATCCAAAGAATGTTGGGTAGGGGAATTGACTCTCCAGAAAGCATAACACACCAAACCGACCGGGTGGAAATGAAAAACATTCTCATGTTGGGGGTTGAGGGTAGATGCAAGTAATAAAACCTCATGAGAATTCAATTTACTAAGGTCCTTCCTAGCAAACAGAAGAAGGCTCAAGAAACGCAAAAACAACCTTGAACAAGGATGTTGCACATTATTGACAGCCCTGGCATTGACACGCGGCTCAGGAAGACCAGTAAAAAGAGAAAAATAATCAACAGCTTGAAAGCCGGAAGGAATAACAACAAAAGCATCATCATCACCAAGAGAAAGTCCAAAATGATTAGCTAATTCAGCATATGACAACACAAAATCCCTATTGAGCAACCGAAAAGACACACTCTTATTTACCTCGTCCCAATCAAAGGAACTAAAAAATTCAAGTGTCAATGGTCGATAAGAAAGTTCATTGAGGGAATATAACCCACCAAACCCGATTCGGTCAAACATATCAAAAATAGCATTACCAAAACCGAGAGCAGCGCAAACGGTGGGGCACACACAACGAGTAGGGTCCATAGGACGACCCATAAGCGTAGCAAAGTGATCATGTTGGTCTTGTGTGCTAAAAACGATCCATGGGTAAGTCGGGTTACTAGGAATCGCTTCTATTTGAGGTTTCAGATTAGACGGGGTTCCTTACGTTGCTTGCTACTTCCTACTTGTCTAGACATGACGAATTGAAGTAAATAAACCACAGAAACACCACAATATGATCAAAGACGGATTTAACAAACCCTAATTCGAAAATAATCAAATTATGAGTCTAAAAGGCAAGTAAGACGGAGCAATTAACAATGGGTGAACTTAAAAGTATGATGTCAAACTTGGTTGTTAACAAAGGTAACTCATTCTATCAACACCCCAAACCAATCGAATGCTCATATTGTGGGGGTGACCATGCCACCAACACATGCTACATCATGATTGAACAAGGAGCAACTATGGAAAGTGTTAATGCTATGAGGGATGAGAATTACAATTCAAGGAACCCAAATGGAGGGGGGTTGTACAACCAAGTGGGGAACTGCGACCTTTTGGGATGGGGAGGGGATAAGTCGAAAAGCTTTGAAAACGGTCAATTCAATCATTTGAGAGCCCAAAATCCCACCCAAATCTGGAACTCCAATTTCCAACAAAATCCACAAAGAATTTACAACAATCAAAGGCCCAACAATTCAAATTTCTCAAGCAACTCTCAATCTCAAAACAATGCTCAAAGACAATCGAACCAAGGCCCCATTCAAGAAAATTCTTCTTCTCAAGGGAACTTGAGTGATATCTTGCAAACACTCCTTGCCAATCAAGAGAAAGATAGGGAGGAGGCAAGGAGAAATCAAGAGGAGGCAAGGAGAGATAGAGAAGTGGCAAGAAAGGATAGGGAGGCAAACAACCTTAGGGTAAGCAACTTGGAAGTCCAACTATCCCAATTAGCGTCCAATATGTCAAAATCTCAAGCCTCAAGCTCCACAAGATTTCCATCTCAAACCATCCCACCACCTATGGAGAATGCAAGTGCCATGACCTTAAGGGGAGGCAAGGAGTTGGAGGTACACCCCCTTGGAAAAGGCAAGGAGAAGATGAAGAACCTTGAGATGGAGACCTTGGAAATTGAAGACCAAGGAGAGTTAGTAATTGGTTATGGAAAGCTATCAAGGAATGGGGAAGGGACATACACAAGCAAGGACCCAAAGGGAGACACTTCAAAGAGGGGTAAAGACATTATTGATGATGATGTGGTAGAGGAATACATACCGGAAGCCCCATTTCCTAGTGCTTTGTTAAGCACAAGGAAGTATGACAAGGAGAACGACTTGTATGAAACTTTCCGGAAGTGCGAGGTAAACATTCCTCTGTTTAAGTTGTTAAATAGTGTCCCTAGGTATGCAAAGTTCTTTCCACCTAAGAGAAAGCCTAAAAAAGGAACCCATAGGGTTAGGGTGAGTGAGCATGTTTCGGCAATTTTCAAGAAAAATTTACCAAAGAAATGCGGAGACCCGGGCATGTTCACCATCCCTTGCACCATTGGAGGGCAAAGTTTCAAACGTGCCATGTTAGACCTTATAAGCTCTATTAACGTCATGCCCCTATCCATCTATGAGACCCTAGGCTTAGGACCTTTGTCTAAGACCGGGGTGGTTATTCAATTAGCCGATAGGTCTAGTGTCTATCCCAAAGGCTTGATAGAGGATGTACTAGTAGAGGTAGATAACCTTGTCTTCCCGGCGGACTTCTATGTTTTAGACATGGAGTCTAGTTCTAGTGCAACTCCCCTTCTCCTTGGTAGGCCGTTCATGAAAACCTCTAAGACCAAGATTGATGTTTCAAACGGATGTTTGACAATGGAGTTTGAGGGAAAGAGATTGACCTATAATATCTATGACTCTATGAGACACCCTAGTGATGTTCAATCTGTTGGAGTAGGTGTCCTGCACAATAGTGCGCCACATAATAAATTTTATTAAGGAATATAATTGGGATATTTATTGACTATATATATGATTAGTCAGTTGATTAACTTAAATCAATAACGGTTGGCTGACTAGAGTTTGACGTTATTGTCGTATGACGACGGTGATCAACTGATCCCTTTCGGTCACACCTAAAGGATGAAATCCAAATAATAACTAATTGTTTGTATACGATACAGTTAATTAGTGTTGGAGTAGGTGTCCTCCACAATAGTGCGCCACATAATGAATCTTATTAAGGAATATAATTGGGATATTTATTGACTATATATATGATTAGTCAGTTGATTAACGTAAATCAATAACGGTTGGCTGACTAGAGTTTGACGTTATTGTCGTATGACGGCGGTGATCAACTGATCCCTTTCGGTCACACCTAAAGGATGAAATCCAAATAGTAACTAATTATTTGTATACGATACAGTTAATTAGTACATTACATATATTCGATATGTATGAGAGTTAATTGTTAGAAATTGAGTTAAGAACTCAAATTCAATTAAGTTTATTTTTCAATTATGCGATAATGGACTAATAAATTTATATCTTATTTTAATACGATTAAATAAGATTTAACTTAGTAATTAATCGTTAAATTACTAAATTAGTTGAGGTTTTGAGATAGAGGAAATTAGTTAATTATATTTACAAAGAGTTGTAAAATAAATTAACTAAGCATTGTGGGACCCATTATATATTGATATGATGGTAGAATACTACTTAAAATGTTAAGTACATATTATTCATTTATTTGTGTCATATAATTGTTATATGATCAAATTAAAACTTAATTATACAAGATAATTAAGCATATGATTAATAAGTATTTGTGGGACAAATATCAAAAATCAAAATGGATCAAATTGAGGCTCACATGGCCGGTTATGGTGAAGTCAATGGTGATGATGGTTGTTCTTATTCATACTCACAAGCAACATATGCTTATGACATGAATAGTAAACATGATATCATTTTATTCACTACAACACATTACCACCTTACATGGCAATAAAATAAGAAGAAAAAATCACCATTTTGTGAAGATGAAACCGGCCCTCTTGGCTATAAAAGGAGAACAATTGTTGTTCATTCCTTCACAAGTTCATTCTTATTTTTCCATACATCTCTCAAAACTAAACTTCTCTCTAAAACTCTCATATACTAATATTTACTAAGTATTACTAGTGTAGTAATATAGTCTAGTATTAGTAGTATTATATCTATCTTATTATCTAGTTAATAATAAGGGTAGATTATTTGGGTTAATCTTGGTGCAACTTAGAGGAGATCTTCTACCTTGGAGATTATTTGTGTTCAACCATATTTGTAGCTCAAGATCAACAAGAAGGAGTTCTTGTTGTGTCCTTATATTTTCCATACCAATGCGAGGAAGTTTCTTCTCTTATATAAATGTCTTTATATTTGCATGCATGTTACATAGATCATTATAAACTAAATTAAAAAGTAATTTAGTAAATAATTAGAGGAGTCTAATTAAGGTCTATGGACTTTCAATTAGTACATTACATATATTAGATATGTACGAGAGTTAATTGTTAGAAATTGAGTTAAGAACTCAAATTCGATTAAGTTTATTTTTCAATTATGCGATAATTGACTAATAAATTTATATCTTATTTTAATATGATTAAATAAGATCTAACTTAGTAATTAATCGTTAATTTACTAAATTAGTTGAGGTTTTACATATATTTTGAGGTAGAGCTAATTAGTTAATTATATTTACAAGGAGTTGTAAAATAAATTAACTAAGCATTGTGGGACCCATTATATATTGATATAATGGTAAATTATTACTTAAAATGTTAAGTACATATTATTTATTTAATTGAGTCATATAATTGTTATATGATCAAATTAACACTTAATTATACAAGATAATTAAGCATATGATCAATAAGTATTTGTGAGACAAATATCAAAAATCAATATTGACCAAACTAGGCCATAATGGCCGGTTATATTGTAGTTGTTGGTGATGATGGTTGTTCTTATTCATACTCACAAGCAACATGTGCTTATGACATGAATAGTAAACCTAAAATCATTTTGTTCACTACAACACATTACCACTTTGCATGACAATAAAATAAGAAGAAAAATCACTCATTTGTGATGATCATAGCCGGCCCTCTTGGCTATAAATTGAGCAATTGTTGTTCAATTTATTCACAAGTTCATTCTTGCTTATTTCATACTTCTCTCAAAACTCATCTTCTTTCTAAAAAAACTCTCAAATACTAATATTTACTAAGTATTACTAGTGTAGTAATATAGTCTAGTATTAGTAGTATAATATCTATCTTATTATCTAGTTAATAATAAGAGTAGATTATTTGGGTTCATCTTGGTGCAACTTAGAGGAGATCTTCTACATTGGAGATTACTTGTGTTCATCCATATTTGTAGCTCAAGAACAACAAGAAGGAGTTCTTGTTGTGCCCATATATTTTTCATATCAATGTGAGGAAATTTCTTCTTTTATATAAATGTCTTTATATTTGCATGCATGTTACATAGATCATTAAATACTAAATTAACAAGTAATTTAGCAACTAATTAGAGGATTCTAATTAAGGTCTA
>JAIUZE010024101.1:0-18578 GCA_022085475.1 Heliosperma pusillum | reverse complement strand
TATATATATATAAAGGATCATGTAAGTCCTCTTAGGAAATGTGAGTCCATAAGTCCTCTTATAGGCCCTTGGATCTTGGAGATGAATGACTGAGATTGAAGCTCTCAAAAATGGATTAGTGGGCTAATTTTCACTCTCTCATCTTTATTAATTAACTACTAATCTCATCTTAATTCAATATATAAGACTTTCCACTCAATCACTTCTCTCTCATCCCACATAATTTCATTCCTCCATCTCTCTCTAAAACCCAAAAAATTCAAAACCCACATAAATCAAAAACCCAAAAAATTCAAAACCCAAAAAATTCAAAAACCCAAAAAATTCATAAACATTCCTCACCTTCTTTCATCTCCCACCCCCGGCGACCATCGCCGGTCACCACCGGCCGCCGGCACCGGCCACCACCAGCCGCCGGCCAAATTAAAAAAAAAAACTTTTTTTTTTCAGATCTACTTCCTTCCGCTTCGCCTCCACCGCACCTAATCCTCGCCGTGCCTCCTTTTCGCCGCCCTCTTCTGCCGCCTCCTCTCTTCTTCTTATTTTCTCTTTTCTTTTTTTCTTTTTTCAGATTTGCACCCTTCTTTTTAGATCTTTTTTTTTCTTTTTTTCTTATCTCTTCTCTCATGCCGTCCCTCCACCACCCTTTTTTTTGAATCTATGTTTTTATTTTTTAGATCTCGTTTTTATATTTCAAATTTTGTATGTTTGTTACTTTTTTGTGGTTAGTAGTATTGTTTCACTAAAGTTTCACATAAAATGACTGAAGTTACACTTTTATTAACTGAAGTTACACTTTTATTAACTGAAGTTACACATATAATGACTGAAGTTACACATTTTTTTCACTGAAGTTACACATTTTTTCACTGAAGTTTATTTTCTGAATATATGTTTTTATTTTTTAGATCTCGTTTTTATTTTTATGTTTGTTTCCTTTTTTTAGATCTCAAAAATCACCATCTTTTTTTTTTGTTTGTGGTTAGTGGGTTGGTTCACTGAAGTTACACATATAATGCCTGAAGTTACACATATAATGACTGAAGTTACACTTTTAATAACTGAAGTTACACATATAATATGACTGAAGTTACTCATTTTTTTTCAAATTTCTTATGTTTTTATTTATTTATTTTAGATCTCGTTTTTTTATAATAACACCCATTTCTAGATCTACTTTTTTATTTTCTCAGATTTACTTTTAATTTTTAATTTTCTTTTGTTGATGATATTTGTCCTACTTTCATTTGTCATTTTTTTTTGTTTTGTTTTAATTGATTGATGTTGTTTAATGACTGAAGTTACACCATTTTGGACTGAAGTTACACTATTTTGGACTGAAGTTAGACCATTTTAAACTGAAGTTACACCATTTTGGACTGAAGTTACACCATTTTGGACTGAAGTTACACCATTTTAAACTGAAATTACAACATTTTGGACTGTAGTTACACTAATAAGGACTAAAGTTATACTAGGAATGACTAAAGTTACATAGTAGTAAGGACTAAAGTTACCTAAACATGTTTTAAAGTTACATGAATTCAAATTAAAATACACAATGACATTTAGTATAAATGACTAAAGTTACCTAAAAATGACAAAAGTTACCTAAACATGTCTTAAAGTTACACATATACTCCCTCCATTCAACTCCACACTACCTATATCATTTTTGCACAAGTTTTAAGACAAAAAATTAAAACTTATTAAAGATACAATATTTAGCAAGTGGAATTGCTTTATTAGTAATGAAAAGTGGGGTATAACCCAATAATTGGGCCAAAGTATAATTAGGGTGGGTTTTGAGGATTAACTAGTTTTGCTACCCGTGAAAATCACGGGTTATCTTTGGATATCCTTTGACCATTTTATAATATATTTTTCTTTTAAATACGATGTAGTGGATACAATGTGATCAATTGGTATCTCCTTTTTTTTAATTTTTTGACTTAAAAATTAGTAGGCGTTAGAAATATTTGTTGCCAACATGCCATGATAATTTATCCTTACTGTTAAAATCTTATCGCGATAAATAACATTTAAGGTCTTATAAAAACTTTTGAAAATTGAAGATCAGAATTACATTATATTATCTACATTATGCTCTTTTAAAGTTTGACTTGTATATACAATGTTTAGAGTTATAATTAACATGTACACAATGTTTTATGTTTTGTGTTTTGTGTTTTGTTGTTTACTTTATTACCAACCACCATTTTTTTATAATTCAAAATTAACGGAATTTGTAAAAAACACCACGTTTGAGCAATAATGTATCAATATGGATAATAATTTATTATTTGAATGGACAAAAGGAAAAGAATATGGTCGTATAAAGTAAGGCAATGGCCTAGGCTTTATAGATCTTGAGATACAAAATATTAGAATATGAATAAACAAATTGATTATCATTCGATAATTAACAACGTTGTCGAGTGTTAAACCCCATATAGGAAAACAGTAATACCATCATGTTTATCCATTAATTCTTATAACTGATATATTTACTTGGACCAAATACCATCTTATGTCTTACATAGTTAAGGACAATTCACTACACCATAGTTGTATTTAACGAAGTAAACCATTGTTGTTCTTAAATTTTTCTTTTATATATACATAAAATGTACAAATGTACAAATGCACAACATATAAAGAGTACAATTAATAATAATAATAATAATACATATTACTTTGAAAATATGTTAATACTTTAATTGAAAATTCATGCTTTCATCTAAGTTGGTCAATTTCAATTCCACCATCCTCTACTTTGATCAACTTATATATCACTTCGTAACTAATTGTAATTACATGCATATGATAATAATAAAATTATCATAACTTACAAATTCTTGCTTTTACACATAAATCAATGATTGGTGTGAGCTATGATGATCGGTCTAATTTTTACAATTTACTCTCGTTTCCTTAGAATGATTTATCGTTTAAATAATATAAATGATATTATGTAATAAGATAATAATGGCAAATAAAAAAAAGGGGCGTATTAGAATATTAGATACAAAAAATGAGTCGTGGTCTATTTTTAAGGTATATGTTCGATCTAATGTCCACGCTTAACTCTTGTGTCCTTTTGAATGATCTATCGTGTAAATAATATAAATGACAATAATTTGAAATAAGAAAATAATGGTAAATGAAAAAAAAAAAAAAAAGAGGTGTAATATGAGATTTGGCGAAAAAGGAGACGTGGTCCATTTGTGAGGGGTATAAATGTATAATTTATCTATCTAGGTGTTCATATAGGACATTCAACTATATATATGATAATTTATAATCCCGTAATATTAAAGAAATACAAGCAAAGATGTTTATCAATTGACTCTCATAGAAAATTAACAATTATAAAGTTGGTTTTTTCAACGAAGATCAAATAAAAGTCGATATTCATCATTAATGCATATTTTTATCCTCAAAGTTTTATCATCTTCAAATTTAACTTTCATAAATTTTAGAATTTGATTACGCAAAAAAAAAACTTTCAAAGAAAAATGGAAGATTGAATTTACTAATTGTGGAGAAACTAAACTTACCACTGCATGACGTTGTTAGTTAGCTAAGCCTACGACTTTATCAAATCGTTTTCATTACCGCCTACACAATATAAGAAAAACAAAAAACAATACACGAATTAGTAATTGATGATTCAAAATTCAAAGAAGTCAAATAAACTACATAAATTTGTACCCATCACATGACTATTTTAGAGGAAACAAAGAAACAATGTTAAATAGGAAAGACTAAATAACACTAATGTGTTTGGAAGTTGAATGATGTAAATTAACATTTGGTGACATCAATATTAATTCAGAAAAAAAAACATTCAAAAGTTGACATTCAAAGTGTTTTAGATAATGAGTTTGTTTATATAATCTTTATAGTAATAAAAATTATTGTAAAATTAGTATGGGAGTTGAATGAGTGATAGTTTTGGCATTCAAAGCGTTGTAGATAATGAATTGTGTTATATAATATTTATGGTGAGAACAATTAAATGCAAACTTAATATGAGAGTTAAATAGGGTGATGGTTAATATACTTCGGAATTAGAAGAGTCGGCATTATAATACTACCAATGTAAACACAATGGATGAAGACTTATGAGGTTGCCACATGCCATTCTAATACTACTCAATCTACCTTTTTTATATTATTGTATAGATAGATAATGCGTTGATGCGAATAGGTAGAAACGACGATTAAATTGATGACCGAATAAATATGATTTAATACATATTATGAGGTGTTTATTAAGGTATAATAATGATTAATGAATTGCGTCATTAAGTAGTGGATTTAGAAGTTGTAGAGATGAGTAAAGGGAGGAAAAAGGAAACCAACAGTTTGATCGACTCGCTAGAATGACGTAAGTTGGTAATAGATATTCAACAATTGTAACTAAATGATCGATCCTAGGTGGCAGAAGGTTAGCGTGTGCCACATGTCATATCAATGGAGGCTCAGCTAGCCTTTTTATATTATTGTAAGATTAGAGTGGGCCATCAATGGCATTTTTTGTAAATAAATTGTTGGGATAAGGATAGAAGGGTCATTTGCATTTCCTTTTTTAGAAAGGTGTAGTGTGGAGTTGAATGGATGAAAATGGTATATGTGTAGTGTGGAGTTGAATGGAGGAAGTATGTCTTAAAGTTAAAGTTACACAAATAAGGTTTGAAGTTACACGCGTAAAGACTAAAGTTACATCCATAAAAATGTTAAAATCAGATAAATTGTCAAAGTTTCAAAAATTAAAACTTATATAGTCGAAATCATATTCTGGGTTAAAGTTACAGAAATAAGGGTTGAAGTTACACTCGTTATAACTGAAGTTACACACATAAAAAGGCTAAAATCATATAAACTTGTCTTAAAGTTACATAAATTCAAATTTATATAGTTGAAATCACATTTTAGTTTGAAATTACACAAATAAGGGTTGAAGTGACACTCGTAATGACTGAAGTTACACTCATAAAAAGGGTAAAATCACATAAACTTGTCTTAAAGTTTCTTTAATTCAAATTTATGTAGTCGAAATCACATTTTAGTTTGAAGTTACATAAATAATGGTTGAAGTTACACTCGTAATGACTGAAGTTACAATCATAAAAAGTCAAATATCACATAAACTTGTCTTGAAATTTCATAAATTCAAATTTATATAGTCGAAATCACATTTTAGTTTGAAGTTACACAAATAGGGGCTGAAGTTACACTCATAAATCTCAGAAACTCAAAAGTGCTCAAAAGTGATTAACTAAAAGTTAGAGAGAGAAAGTTGATTAATTAGTGCATAGGTAAATGATTAGTGTTAAGTGTGTTTTTGTCTCTACAATCTCATCCATCTATCTCCCTCATCCAATGGCTAGGATAAGGACTCATGGACTCAAAAAAAAAGGGTGGACTCACAAGAACCTATCTCTCTCTCTCTCTCTCTAGTAAAGATTTCCAATGATAATCGTTTACATTGACATGACTTAGGAAGTAGAAATAATCCGTCTGACGTGGTTGAGAGATTCGTAAGAGAATTATGTGCACAATTTGAAGAGACTTTCAATGAAGTTACTCCTTCTCTTCATACAAATGAAGAAATACATGGCGGTCGTTCAACATTCTCATCCAATTCAAGTGGAGAAAGCTCCCGTACTCGAGAAAATGCGATCGTTGACGTGATTGATAATGGTGAGTAGTCTTTGAATAATTTATGTTGTTCTTTCCGTGAATAATTAACGATTTACACCTTTCTTAAGTATTATATATAACATTTTTAAATTTTTAAAGTACAAATAGGTAATATTTTTTTCCAGATTGGGAGGGATATTGGGATATTGGAGATCCAGATTATGAGTGTGAGAAGTGTCATGCTCAAATGTGGTATCAGGAGAGAATCGGAAAAGATCGTGGTACAAGACGACCTCAGTTTTCATTGTATTGTTCAAATGGCAAAGTCGTGCTGCCGTATTTTGCTCAACCACCTGAATTCCTTAAGTCTCTCTTAAGTCGAAAACATCGTTTAAGTAAGCATTTTATTGAAAATATAAGATCCTATAATTCGATGTTTTCATTTACTTCTATGGGTGGGAAGATTGATCATTCTATCAATTAAGGAAGAGGTCCTTACACGTTTCGGATGGGAGGATCAAATGTTCATCGAATTGGAAGTTTATTGTCGTTGCCCCAAACAACCCCGAAGTTTTGTCAATTGTATATATATGATACAGAGGAAGAAATACGTAATCGTAAAAACGCCATCACGTAACAAAATATTATTTTAGTCTTAAAAAAATTAGTAACAATAATTAACGTTGTAGAAGTTTGTTTTTTTTACAAATTTGGTTTATCTAAATCAGATTCCCTCTATATTTTAGATTTAAATGTATATTTTTAATGCAGTCCCAATAACCCAGAAAGACTTAACGATGAGCTTACACGGCTTTTGAAAGATATGGTCGATGAAAATAATGTTCTTGCACAGACATTTAGGATGGCTAGGGATAGATTGTGTGCAGATATTGATTGTGATGTCAGTATTAGACTTATTTCGAGAAGAGACACCGACGGCCGAACATATAACCGCCCAACTGCTTCTGAGGTTGCGGGGTTGATTGAGGGGGATATTGGTCCAAATATGGAGAAACGGGATATTATTGTGCAGAAGGAAAATGGTCGTTTGCAACGTATTTCTGAGTTACACCCTCTATACACGCCCCTCCAATATCCTCTTCTATTTCCATTTGGGGAAGATGGCTATCGACTCGATATCCCCCATAGTGAATCTTCTCTTGGGGCTAGCAATAGTGATAAACCGCGTGACGAGTTAACGTGTAGAGAATGGATTGCGTTTCGTATACAAGAAAGGTCTCCATCTATTGAGTATCCAACCATAGTATCATCTGGTAAAGGATTCCACCAATTTTTAGTAGATGGATACATGATGGTTGAATCTCATAGGCTCAATTTCCTAAGGTTTCACCAAGATAGACTTCGGGTGGATAATTACAATAACCTATCAAATGTTGTTGAAAGAGGAGAGATGGAGCCGTCTTCTGCTGGTAGTCGTTTCATTGTGCCTTCTTCTTTTCAAGGAGGTGAAGCTTTTATGAAAGAGAACTACTTAGATGTATTGACTATTTGTAAGTGGTTTGGGTATCCTGATTTATTCATTACGTTCACCTGCAATCCCAAGTGGCCGGAGATTACTCGATTTGTTACTAAAAGAGGCATGAGAGAAGATCGTCCAAATATTGTGTGTCGAATATTTAAGATTAAGCTTGATGAGTTGATGACCGATTTAAAAGATCGTCACATTTTTGGAAGAACTATGGCAGGTAAATGTTAATGATTTTTCTAGACAAATTTTAGTTACCATTTATTTAATTACATTTATTTTTTAAAAATTTACATTATTTCGCATGATTATTTTGCAGCGGTATATACTGTTGAATTTCAAAAGCGTGGTCTTCCACATGCCCATATATTATTGTTCTTACACCGAGATGACAAGTTTCCGGCAGCTGCAGACGTTGACAAAATAATTTCTGCCGAGATTCCTGATCCGGTTGAAGATCCTGTTTTACATGCGGTTGTTTGCGCACATATGTTACATGGTCCATGTGGAACTGCAAAGCGAGATTCGCCGTGTATGGTTGGTGGAAGGTGCTCAAAATATTACCCCAAGGAGAGTACGGAGAGAACGACCGTTGATAAAGATGGGTATCCTATATATAAGAGGAGGAAAAATGGGGTTGTCGTTTTTAAGGATGGTGTCCCAATGAGCAATGGTTATGTGATTCCATATAACCCGCAATTGTTGATTAAATATCGTGCTCATATTAACGTGGAATGGTGTAACCAATCGCGAGCAATTAAGTACCTCTTCAAGTATATTAATAAGGGTCCTGATCGAGTTACGATACAGTCATCATACTCGCGTCCTAACGATCAGGATCCTGGTCGATTAGATGAGATTAAGAGGTACTATGACTGTCGTTATATTTCTGCGTGCGAAGCAGTTTGGAGGATATTTGGATTTCATATCCACTTCAAAACGCCTTCTGTTGAGAGGTTGCATTATCACCTTCCTGGCGAGCAACCAGTTGTGTTTGATGATGATACTTTCATTGATGACGTACTACATAAGTCATCTGTTGGAGTGTCACAATTCTTAAACTGGATGAGCGGCAATAGTCGTGAGGTCCGTCCTAACAATCGTGAAGACCGTGATATGAAAACTGCCAAACAATTGTTATATTCTCAATTTCCTACAAAATTTGTTTGGAAAAAGAAGCAACGACAATGGACTCTTAGAAAAAAAGGGTTTAAGATTGGAAGGTTGCTTCACGTGCCACCGAGTTGCGGAGAGCTATATTTTATGAGAATTATGTTGAATCACATTAAGGGTCCCAAAAATTTCGAGCACATCAGAACCGTCAATCATGATATTGTTTGTCCGACCTATGGAGATGCATGTTACGCACTTGGCTTAATTGGCGACGACAAAGAATATATTGATGCGATCAAAGAAGCAAGTGATTGGGGATCTGGATCTTATCTTCGACATTTGTTTTCGACTTTACTATTGTCTGGTACTTTGTCTATGCCAAGCAGAGTGTGGGACAAAACTTGGCGTCTATTATCTGACGACATCCTTCATAGGCAGCGTAGAATCCTTAACAATCAAGGTATGTTATTCATTTAACTGTAAAATTTTACTCAAACTATTAAAATTAAATGTTTGAAAATTATGGATTATATATTTACTTCATTTAGTTCACTCCATGTACCGTTGTAATATATAAGTTTGCGTAAATACTTTTATGTGTTGTAGGTCTACAACTAACAGACGAGGAGTTACAAAATTACACATTGCTCGATATCGAAAATTTTCTACAGATAAATGGAAGTAGCCTAAATAGATTTGAAGGGATGCCCCTACCAGATATATCGGCAACGTCACATCATCGAAACAACTTAGTAATGGATGAGTTTTCTTATGATAGACAGTCATTGCGTGAAGAACATGATAATAACTTAGCTATAATGACGGATGAACAGAGGTTGGTCTATAATGAAATTGTAGATGCTGTTTTAAAGAATAAAGGGGGGGTGTTCTTTGTATATGGGTATGGCGGAACTGGGAAGACTTTCATTTGGCGAACTTTGTGTGCTGCTTTTAGATGTAAGGGTGATATTGTTTTACCAGTGGCATCAAGTGGAATTGCAGCAACCTTGATTCCTGGTGGTAGAACGGCTCATTCTAGATTTGGAATCCCGCTTAGTGTGACCGAAAACTCCACTTTCCCTCGCATTAAACCCGGAAGTGATTTAACATAACTTTTGAGAATGGCAAAACTCATAATATGGGACGAAGCGCCAATGACTCATAAACACAGCTTTGAGGCTCTTGATCGAAGCCTAAAAGATGTAATGCTTGTTGTAGACGAGAGAAATGCAGACGAACCTTTTGGCGGAAAAGTGGTAGTCTTCGGGGGGGATTTTCGTCAAATTCTACCAGTCGTGCCTAAAGGAAGCAGAGCAGATATTGTGCATGCTTCTCTTTGTTAATTGATATAGTGTCATTTCACCCTACATTTTCACCCCTTTTTGTCTCGTTTTGCTTGCCTTTAACGCTCCCTAAGAGCGTTTCTACGTGTTTTACATTCTTCTTGCATATCTCTCGCTTTTATCGTGTTTTGTAGGTAAACCGTCATTTGAGGCGATTTCTACCTAGTTTTGATCGACAAAGAAGAAGGTGAATCACTCGGAGGACCCACGACATACCTTGGGGGCCCACATACTAGACCTGGCAAAAGCAACCCGACCCGATTGACCCGACCCGAATGACCCGACCCGTGACCCGAAATTGACCCGAACTACAACACCCGAATGTGACCCGAAACCCGATTAGACCCGACCCGACCCGAGCATGACCCGATCTTTCTTGACCCGTAACTGACCCGACCCGAAAATAACCCGATCCAAAACCACTCAACCCGAAAATGACCCGATAAAACATAACTTTAATTGAACCGAAAAGACTTAAAATGGCCTTTTGTCTCTTATTCTTTTACCCGAAAATGACCCGACCCGAAATAACCCGACCCGGTTGACCCGAAACGGACCCGACAACTAACCCCAAACAAACCCGAAACCCGAAATGACCCGACCCGACCCGAATTAACCCGAAATCAACGAAAGACCCGAACTGACCCGACCCGAACTGGCCCGACCCGAACCCGACCCGGTTGACCCGTTTTCCAGGTCTACCACATACCCTTGGGGGGCCCTACTCGATGCGCCAAAGCCCTCCCGAGTTAAGGCAAGCGAAACCGGGAAGGAAGCAACAAACTCAAACGAAGGAAGAAGGGTTATGAGCATCTCACGAGCGTGAAAAGCATCTCACGGTCATGAGATGCTTTTCCAAGAAGAAGGATTTCGAGCATTTCAGCTCACGGCCGTGAAACTCATTTCACGGTCATGAAAGCTCAGTCACGGTCCTGAAACTTGTTTCACGGTCGTGACTTGTTCGTGAAAGAAGGCCTTGCTCTGCCAATTCTCTCACGACCGTGACTTGCCATTTCACGGTCGTGACTTTGCCAGTCCATGAAGCTTCTCGAGGCCCATCTTTCCTTCATTTGGTAAACTTATAAATAGACCCTCTTATGTAATTAAAAGGCACGAAACCCTAGATCTAAAAACCCTCATAGAATTAGCATTTAATCTTGTATTAATCTTCCATAATTAAGCAAATTATTCGGTTAATTAGTAATTTCGACTTGGTTTAGTGTATGAACTTGGGTTATATTCAAAGATTTGTGACAAAATCTTGTTTATTATATCAAAGTTCTCATCTTTTTCCAAGTTGGTATAATTCCTCTACTTAATCTTGTCTTTAATTAAGTTTTCATTTCAATTCTTGTTATCTACTTATTGTTAATTAGAAAATGTTTATTGTTGTTGATTTCCTTTTGCAATCCTTAGTAAATATTGAATTTCCCTTGAGTATGAGTGAGTAGTGATTAATCTAGGATTAGTGAGGGATAATGGGTTTTAATGAAGGTTAATCTTTGTTTGTTGGGTTGATTTGTTGATTAATTGTCTTTTTTCCAACTTCCGCATACCATATGTTTGATGAAATGCTTGCTTGACAAACTTCCATGATTCATGTTTATCATACATTCCGTAAGATCGATAGCCTCGGAATATGTTAGGATTTGTATATAGTTGGTATATCGACCGTGTGTACGCGAGAGCTAGCTTGGTTCGGTATATGGGAGGGATTGTAAGATCGAGGGCCTCAATCCACCGCGCCCAAGTTTGACTACCCATTAATTATGAACCCGACTCACTAGAACCCAAATTACCCATTTGAACCCACCGATCCTAGACTTTCCTTTTATTGCTTGTTATTTGATTATCGTTCTCGTCTTAGACTCCTTTTGTCGTTTTTAATTGTTTTTAATTGTTGTTATCTTAGTTTGGTCAACAATCCAAACCCAAAATTTCTTTGTGACTTGCAAGAGACTCTAGTAGACTTTTAGATCATTTCTAGACACCAACCGTCCCTGAGATCGACACTCTTACTACACCACTATTTCATACATCAAAATGGTGCCGTTGCCGGGGACGGTGTATGTTTAATTTGATTGTTTTTAGTTTGCTTTAGTTTTTTGCCTCTTGTCTTGAGAAACCTAGTTTCTCGAGGCATTCTCACCGTTTACATTTAGTTTTCTTGTATGCCCAGGCGAGCTCCCCCAAAAGATCAACCTCCAATCGATCCCGAGATCGAAATGACCTTTAGGAGACTTCGCAAAGTCTTCAAAACTGCAAATAGAAGCTCTTCTTCGAATCTGATTACTACAACGGAGGAGGCTGTAACACCCGGAAATGTACCCTATTTTTCTAGTGAAAATATTTTACGGATACCTTTCAGCAAATTTATGTTTTAATTTAGAATTTTATGTTCCGAGTCGAATTTAGAATTTCCGAGTTCGTATTTGGAATTTCCGCGAGATTCCATGAGAATCCCGTCTTAAGGCGAGTTTGACTTTTGTTGACTTTTTCCCATAAATATCTCATACTCCCTTAATCTATTTCATTCAACACAAACCAAAACCCTTACTTCTTCCTTAAGCAAATATCAAAAACCCTTGCCTCCAATTTTGATCCATCTTTGAATCACCGTATCTCCTTCATTTCTTATTGGAATTCACGTAAGTTCGTCTCATTCTTCCCCTCTTACCTTCCTCTATCCGTATTGATAATAAAATTACCGTCTTTCTCGCTTTTTAAATTATCCGTCTTTCTCAAGGTGAATGTTATTCATCTTTTATTATCTAATTGTATGTAGGTGGAGACTAGGAAGGTTTAGAATCGATTAAAGACGCGTAAAGGTAACGGTGAAGGGTTACTCGATATCATTTACGTGTTTTACATGCTTTATATGCTAGAAATCGTATTTAGAATACGATTAGAAGCTTAGGAATCATGGTATGATTAATGAATGTTGTTATATGATGAATGTTGATGATGTATATTGATTGTTGATGATTATTAGAAGTATAGTTGAGAATTGAAATGAATTGGTTAAGAAAGGAAGACTCACGGGTGAAGGGGTCTTCCCTGCCGGTCGACCGGCCGCCGGTCTGCCCACCGGCTGGGAACACATCAGTAACAATATTGAAGTTTTTTGGGAAATTTTGTATAGGGGTGCTCTGAGCCGGCCCACCGGCCGCCGGTCCCCTGACCGGCCTAGAATACATTCCCCTGTTTTCTATGATTTTGGTTTTTACCTTGTAGTGCGAGCCGGCCCACCGGCCGCCGGTCCAATGACCGGCCTAGACCACGGCTGTATGTTTTTCATATAATTTCTAAAACTCGTAAATTATAATAGTTCGCATGATCCGTTTATCGTATAATTTTACGTAGTGACTTATAATATTCATGTTTTGGATATATGATATTTCATTCGCTTGTATCACATGTTTTGTGACGGTTTTTGCTATGTCCCACTTTGAGTCGGTTTTTACAAATGTTACGGTTTGAGCACTGTTTTCTCTTGTGCTTTGTACTCTCATTCCCTTGGCTACCTTCCCGTTCGTAAGGCTGGAATGTCGGAACGGAGAGGTATCCTACTGCTTAAATGCACGTGTTAGTGGGCATACGACGACGTTGTTGGGAGTTGAACACTATGCGTTGATCGACCCGGCCGTCAAATGTTGTGTACTTGCGAGGTGGTGTTATTTGCATGTAGCGTACCGCATGTTATGAGGCTTGAGCTCGTTTTCCGCCTCTTTCGTGAATTGATCTACCGAATTTGGGGTACTCGGCGTTTTCTTTTGTAAGACCGAGTCTTGGATGCGAAATGTCATCGCGTGTCGAATCGGAACATGATTTATTCCGAGAGTCTGGCCAGATTTAGACTAGGACCGTATTATTATCGTCGTCCTACCAGGAGGAAATTAGTCTACATATACGAAATGTAGCATCGTGTATGAGTTCAGGGAAATGCTTATCCCATGGATGCCTGTTAATCATACTTGCCATGTACACGGTGCTAGTGCGTTTCATTTACCGTGAGAGATGTCGTTTTGTGTCGTCGTTCTTGAATGCGTGATTTCATGATATTATTCATGGTCATTGCATGATTGGGCACCGTCTATGGATTGGGTGGTTTGAATGGATGATAACATGATAGATTTATTCATGGTCATTGCATGACTTGGCATGGGTTGTTTGTCGAGTCTCAATCTTATCAAACTTATACCGCTAACGGTGAGATGCAAGCCCTAGTGAGCGTATTCGGTTGCCTAAGAGTGTCTTCCCCGAGTCTTTGAATAGCATGATGGATTCGGATTTGATTTCCATATAATCTTATCATTATATATTGGATTGCCTACCTATTCTTATCGTATCTCACATGTATATCTCTATATGCATGATTTTACTTTTGTATTTCCTTTGATGTACGTTTAATGTGATATGGCTGGGAGAACCCGGAGTTACTCCCCACTGATTGTGGCGTTCATGTTTTTCATGGATGAACAGGTTGCTTGCATGGATGGCTTTTTGCTTGACATTTTGGGTTCGGGTGTGAGCTAGCGGGCGTTGTCCCTGGATTAAAACACCTCTAGACGATTTTAGCTTGTTTGCTAAACACTTTTACTTGTTAACCTTTTGGAGAGACTTCGTCTCCTGATGTAGTAAAATTCGTACTTTAGTTTGTAATATTGACACTCCTCGTATTCTTTCCTTGCATGTATAAAAGTTTTTAAAACTTCATATTTCCGCTATATAATTCACATGCTTGTTTGTTTTATTTTTCCGCATTCGCGAGGGTTGTCACAGTTGGTATCAGAGCTTTATCGCTCCCGACGCACACACGTGAACCCTAACTTAAACTACTTGACCTTGAAATAATAAATGCGAGATGGGTAGAAATTAAGGACTTTACTTGGTAGTCTTGGTGTACTTGATGGTTGTTAGGTTCTAACTTGTTTGTTGATTGTGTTGAGTGATGTTATGTTTGTTTGTATCTACCGTTTTGAGGTGAAATATGTGTTACCTAGAAGAAGTATCCTTTACCGAAGATTGAATATTGACAAGCCTAGTTGAAGTATATTTCTTCCTCATCGATGATTTCTCTCGTCCTTAATGTATCATGCTCTCTTCCTTCTATTTAAGTGCTTCTTTCTTTTCCAACTTGTTTGCCTCTTGGAAATTATTCTTGATAGTTCTTCCATCTTACCATTGGTATCCTTACCTTCCTCTTGTAACATTTTTGTGGATGTCATACCCAATTGTTGGTGGTATATTATTCTTGGTCGGAAGAACTTGAAATTTTGTGGAATATTAGTGGTGTTAGAATGAATTTGTGATTTGAGGAAAATGGTGTAGATCTAAATTCACCCTATATTGATGATTGGTTGTATCTTTAAGGAAAGGTAGTAAGATAAGTTTGATGATTTTAATGCTTGATGCTTGTCATAACTTGTGTGTAAATAGTTCATGATTTTTGATGGTGTAAGGTTGAATGAGTTGGCTATGACTTCTTAACTCATTAGTAATTTAGTCTTTTGGACTTAGAAGTTTAGTATTGTTTTGAAGACCATACTTATGATACGTCTAATTGGGGTAAATAAGAAGTTTAGAATGATATCTTGAGGTGCGAAATACTTTTGAGGTTAAGTGACGTCTTGTGGTTTCCTATGGTGTGTTTGTGAGTATAGGCTTGGTGGGAAAGCATTTGGCTATAGTTCTTGGATTTAAAGATATGATCTTATCTTATGGTATTGGAGACTCGTTTGAAGTAGTAAGGTTTCGGTAAGTTGAACCATATTACTTGAGGATTATGATGTGAGTTATGATGGAAATACCTTGGGACATTAATGATGATGTTTGACTTGAGGTCGTACTTTGTTAATAATGAACTCGTGGGCTATATGATATTGATAATGACGTTTTGTTCGGTGTTCTACCTTGTGGCCATAGGAGTTGAAAAGAGATTAGTATGGAGAATTCCTTATTGGTTCTTCGGTTTTTGAAACCTTTGGGAATGTGTCAAATTATGGAGTGAGAGAATGTTATTATGCTTGAGTTGCAATTCCGCATTTGGGAATCCGTGTGATATGAAAGTATGGATGAATTGGGTTGTAATCGATTTGTTAAAACTAGGTGTACCTTACTCCGATGATTTGTGGTACGAGGGTCCCTTGTAAGAGACCTTTGTTATTGAGATGATTTGCTTTGCTATCGCCCTGAGTTTGAAAAGGGAATTTTGTGGATTAAACCTTAAACCTTTTTCTCGTGCCATCATTCCTTTTCATTTCCATTCTTGAATGTTTTTGTCAAGAGTGATCTTTAAGAAATCGCATGCTCGTATCTTATTTCTTACTCAGATATATTCATACCTCTACTATCTGCTTTGTCCCTTCCTTGACCTCGTTATTTTCAGCGCTCCTCTCTTATAATCTTGTGCCTTATTTTATTCTCGTGTTCTCCTTGAGATTCCGTACCGTTTTCTATCTCGTTGCTCCTTCATCTTTTCTCTAGTGGATTGGATATTCCGTTTGTAAGGCTCAGAGAATAAGCGTGATGTAATTTGGGATTCTTTAGTTAGAATATGTGTCTTTGGATTTAGCAAATTTCATGTTGTATTTGATCATGAGAAATAGGACTTAAGCTCTAGGATGGATCCTAATAGTGATAATGTATCCTCTCTTGATGGTTTTAGATTTGGAGCTTTGTATTGTAGTGCTATTTTGAGAATTGAGTTGATCATGATAATAATTCGTTGTTGTTGGGTATTATATCGGTTACTTGGTATGTCATTTGGGAATTAGATGTCTCTAATTGGTGGATTTTAAAAGAGACTTTGCTTTAGGGTAATTAAGCCAGTAACTAAAGTTTGAGGAGTATTGTCATAAATGAAAATCGATTCATTTTGAGTTTTAGATGAATTAAATGATTTGAATGGTTGTCTGATTGCCAAGTGATTGGTCAATTGTGGTTGGAATTAGTAATTCTCTTTTATTCTTAAGGAATCATAGTTTGAGATTTAGAAATGTTCGTTGCAAGCGTTGAATAGTGAGTGCTCAGTTGTTATGGATTATGGAGTTAGAATGGTGAACCCATTTATCTTGAGGATTGGTAACCACCATGGTTTGCTAATGTGACTATTTATATTTGAGGCTTCGAGCGTAGTAATGATCGAATTAAGGATGTTATGGCGTATTAAAGAATTCTTATAAGCGATAATGGATTGTGGATTTTCCCTTGTCGTGAGACCTTGGATGAGGCTAGTTGGTTCTTAGATAATTATGTTTGGTTGCGTGGATTGTGTTTGGATTTTCGAGGATGAGAAAGTTCATTGTAAATTTAGAATAAGGAGTTTGAAGTAAATTGGATTAAAGGATTTCATGGTAAGTCCTTTACTTTGTGGTTGTTATCGATCATGTTTCCATAGATAAATATTTTGTTGGTAGTTTCTAGTAAGAGTTTTGATGAAACTAAGAAGATTAGAGTGCGTAATAAATCTTTCATGTGGATTGTTAGTTGTGGAGTATACCGTGCCGATGGACCTTAGTAGATTCTAATTGGATTCGAATAATTGGGATTTGTTACTCGAAGTTTCGTGATTATGGAATATTTTTGTAGGATTTCTGATGATTGAAAATGATGAGTTGCAAATTGGGTAAATTGCATTCTCTTGAGGATTTGGTTTATTAGTAGAGTTAGTAATGTCAAATTCTTGTAGATCTTCCTGCCGCCTTTATCTTAATCTTCCTATCCCTAAGAGTTCGATTTGTTTTGTTTTTGCGTGTTTTGTATATATTTTATTATCGTGATTTGTGTTTGTGATGCTCGAGTCGCTCTATGTACGTGTAATGTGTTCTTATTTTGATTTTATCTTTGAGAAAACCTTCGAATTTCCATATTGTATTTCTAAAATAACTTTTCAAAGATGTAACAACCCGAAAAGTACCCAGTTTTTCCTAGTGAAAATATTTACTAACACTTTTCAGTAGAACTTAAGTTTTAAAATAGAAATTTTCGTTCGGAGTCGTATTTTGAAATTCCGCGTTCGTATTTGGAATTTTTGAGGGATTTCATGAAAAGACCGTTTTTAGTCATCTTTGACTTTTCTTGACAAAAGTCGTCTTTGACTTTTCCTTGACTTTTTAAAGTCGTCATTTACTTTTTCTTGACTTTTAAGTCGTCCTAAACTTTTCTTGACTTTTAAGTCATCTTCGACTTTTCTCGACTTTTCAGTCAACTTTGACTTCCGTTGACTTTTCCCGACTCGTCTCATAAGTATGAAGACCGAAATTTTATTTAAAAAAATAATATTTTTGATTGATTTTTATTTAGATTTATTAAGATTTATCATAATTTAATATAATTATTTTGAATTTATTCGGAATTTAAAGAATAACGTTTACGGTTGTAACCGAACGTCATTTAACTATTCCCGACGCATCGTAAAGCGCGCAACAAAATCGAAACTCGACTTTGGCATGAGTCACGCGGCCATGTCATCGTTTTCCAATCACATAGTATTTTAATTCTTTGATTAAACTAATAATAATATCTAGATATTATTTACTTGATCGATCAGTTAACGAAAATTACGCAAATCGTTTACAAAACTGACCCGATATCACCCATACCACACGGTTTTTCTTCCTCTCTTAGCCTTGATATTTTATTTCTTTTCATTATAATAAAATAATATCTTGATATTTAATTCAATTAACTTAATATCTAATTAATTACGGTAATATAATTATTATACCGGGTCAATTCCATAACAACAATTTCAAACCCAACTCACTATTTTGCTCTATAAACTCACGGCTCACACACTCCACTTTACCCACAAACAACTTTTCATTTTTCAACAAATCAAATTAAGATCAAAATATCACTTTCTTTAATCGTTCTTGAGCGTTCTTCGCGTTCTTCATCCGTTCTTCATCGTTCTTGAGCAAAACCTTCCTAAAACCTTCATGTCTGAATTAAATCCGTTCCTAACTTATATTTCTAGGACTCCC
>JAIUZE010024100.1:0-18674 GCA_022085475.1 Heliosperma pusillum | reverse complement strand
GGGGAAAACTTGAGAGTCTTGTGGTTCTTTTTTATGATATATATGCCTTCATGAAAGAAGAAGGAAGGAATATTTAGGAGGTCCTTTGTGCGAACCTTAGGGCTATTGACGATCTAGACAACCATGATCCCATCGTAATTTGATCGTCTTGATCTTTTTTGCTCGCCTCCTTCTATCCTTTGGTGGCGTACTAAACAAACCTACTCATGTCTTTTCGTTGAACTTTAGTTTTGTGCTTAATAATAGATGCTATGTTATTGATAATTATGATTGCTTTGTCTGTGTCCGGGGGAGACTTCTTTACCCTTTGATGATATCAAGAGGGGGAAAAGGTAAACTCATGTTGTGTGCGCATGCGATTCTTTAACTCTTGCTTAATACCTTAGGGTAAGTAGTAACAGTGGCTATGTTTGTGACTTGATCCTAAGTTCTTGTCAAATTGCATAAACCTAGTTTGACCTTATTCTCATTTGGATGAAATATTGACTGACCAATTGAGGGGGAACTTTTGGGAACATTCGTTTATTGGGCTTGTCATCATCAAAGGGGGGATTTGTTGGGTTCATATTGATGATGACATGCCAATTTAACATGTTTATCAAGTGACTATTTCTTAGGTTCCAATGTCTCTCCATTTGCAATGTTGATCAAGAAAGAAGTCAAAGATCAAGTCAAGAACTCTTCATAGTTGTTGTTGTCTTAGAATGTGAGTACATTTGTAAAGGTAATAGAATACATCGTTTGGCAATAGTTTGTGGCAACAGTAAGCATGACTGTTGCCTCAATGTCTGGATAATAACAGTTGTACTTATGAAAACTGGTAACAGTAAGTACAACTGTTGCTTCTATCTGCAACTCTTGAATCGAAACCATTTTGTCATTTCAAATATCATTTTCATCAAAAATGTGTTTTATAAACAATCTGAATTGGGAAGTGATTTATCAAATTAATTAAAGAATGTTTTACTTTTTAGAATAAGGCAAAGGAAGGCTTTTTGAAGAACCTAACATAGCTTATATCCTCCATGTTTTAACCAAAGGTCAAAGCCACTTTTATTGACTTTGTGTACTAACACTCAACCTCTCCATCATTACCTTTGGTAGCCTTACTTTCTTTGTGAAACATCTCTTTCAACAAGTTTACTTCCATGTTGACATCCATACGTTTGAATGATCAACTCTCCCAATAATAATAATTTAATATCACTTCATGCTTACTCCCTACCTCTATAAATAGAGGACATTAAATGTTCAGATTTTCTAAGACTTTCCAAAGCATTATCTTTCATTTGCAAATTTGTTTAAGTGTTTTCCAAAACCTTTTCTTTGCAAAAGTATTCAAAGTCTTCAAAAGTTGCAGTCCAGACTACTGTTACCATTGTGATATATTCTTGTTACTTGAATAGTTAGATCTTGAAATTGTCCTCACAAGTTCTTTTTGAGAACAACATTTGAGGAACAAAGATCCTGTAACTTTTCAGTTCAAGAGTCGAGTTTTAGAACAAGTGTGTTCTTAAACTCTTTCGCAACCGGAGTAGGTTGTTGGCCATTTTATTGTAGGGTTTTTAAGTTGTCGGAGTAGATTTCTTATTAACAAAGCAATATAATGAAGATTGGACGTAGGCCCTTAGAGTGAAGGCCGAACCAATTCAAAATCGTGTGTTGATCTTTCCTTTCATTATTTTCGCTGCACTTTTTATTTACGTACTTTGATTAAGCATAGCAACAGTCTTCAATACTGTTAGCTACAGCTTCGCTTCAATCTGAAAGGAACTGGTAACAGTTCAACTGACTGTTGCCATGATCAGAACTCTTCTTTACACTTCCGCTCAACTCACTTTAATTCATAAAGACTTAGTTGAAAATTTTAAAAGGTACCTAATTCACCCCCTCCCCCTCTTAGGTACTAGGAATCCATACTCTTCACCCACGAAAGCTAAAGAGAAATTAACAACAATAACAATAAAAAAGATCAATAATTTGGGTAAAGGGAAGCTTTAAAAAGCTTTAAATTGAAGTGGGTATTGAACAAATTCACTTGAAAGTGGAGGAAATGAGAGGATTTAGATTAGGGTTTAATTGAATTGAAGAACGCAGAAATGGGGGGGAAATTATGTGTGTTGAAATATGATCATAACGGCTATAAATAGTTTATAAAAGTTCACCGCCATAAACATCCCTCTCGCGCCGTCTCTAACTATTTTTTGACGCTTTTACCCTTTAGATATAAGACCCATTTTTTACTTTTTAAAATAGTAACTAGTTTAAGTGATCACGGGACTTTTCGAGTTTTTTATTAATAGATATTAAAAAAAACTACTAATTTTTGTAGTAGTACATTCTCTATTAGTATTTTTTTAAGTTGTACATCCTCTATTATTTTCATTTTACTTTTATACCCGAATAATATCGTTTTTGTTCGATGTCTAAATGATATTTGTCTTAATCTACAACTTTAAATGATTATACTATAAAAATAGTAAGTATGTAGTACTAACCGTAGTTATATACTTATATTTTGATTGTTTGAAAATAAGAATTAAAAAAAAAATTCACTCATTTTCTCTTAACCATTGTAACGTCGAATAATCCCCATATAACTAAAAGAATAAGTCAAGCTCAAATTTTTCCCGCTCAATTTCACAAGCTTGGATTGGTCCTCCAATAATTAATCATCCTAAGTAATGCAATCTATAAAAATTGGGCCTACCACATACTACTATATAGGGAGTATAATCTTTACTCTTTAGTATCGATATTGGTTTTATTATTTTTTGATTTCTGTTATTATACATGGTCTTGACACATGCAATCTACTTAAAAAAAAAGGTGAAACAAGAAATTTTCCTGCTCAAATCATTCTAACCTACAAACTGAGTTTTAATATGTTTGATTATTCTCAAATATTTGGCTTAATCTTTTTGGTTATTTTATACAAATATTAGCCTACTTATTATAATTCATGTTTGTAATATTTGTAGAAAAATATATTCTACCAAAAAATGTAAAATTTACACTTTTCTATCTCTTAATAATTAATAGTATACATTAATAACTATAGACTCTAACATTTAATTTAAAGTTTAATCATCAAATAGTAATTTCTCTATACATCACAATCTAAAATGGCGTGCATTTGCACGAGATCTACACTAGTATAAGAACAATTCAAATGAGATTGTAATAGATAAAAACATCGCCATTCTCACTTTAAAAAAATCACAATTATAAGATATTTTTTTACTCTTTGGTAGTCAAAATACAAACAAAATACAGTATAATTTTACCTTTTTCTAACCGACTCATGAAAAATATGAGAAAAACTTTACTTAGGTTGTTAATGTCAATCCTAAAAATTTCACGACCCCTTATCAATTAATGAATACATTAAAAACTTCCCAAAACATTGTATCAATATTAAAAATATATGAGACTAAAAAGTTAAGGTTAACAATAATTTGATCACTTCATCAACATGCACCATTGTGAAGAACGGACAACACGATACAAATGCTTGTTAGATTCTTCTCTATTCTACTTTCCCTCTTATCTCTTCATTTTCTTTCGCTCATTGGATTATAATCTGCTATAAAGAAAAGATAGGAAAAGATTTTAAAATCAATCAGATGAAAATAAATAGGTAAGAAAACATAGTTCTCCGTCATTTTTTTGGTAGCAATGTGTTAAATTTCTTATCAATTGATCTTATTTTATATGAAAAATTTGGTGAATTGGTTTTATTACAGTAGGAGATGAAAATTTTGGTATGAAGGATGGAGACTTTGTGATTATGAAGTATAATAATGTTTGGGAGATGGAGGCTTACAATTTAATTAGTATATTGATTAATAGAAGTACTTTGCCTTTTTGTATTCCATTTTTAATTTATTTGTAAAAAAAATTGATTTAAAGAGGGAGAAATTGTGATTATAAAGTTGAGTAATGTTTTGGGAGATGAAGGTTTACAACTTTATTAGTATATTGAGTACTATTGTGCTTGTATTTTTAATTATTTCTTTTAAAAACTTTAATTTAACATGGAATTGTACCTCGTCATGTGTCATCCTATTAGCTACTCAATGTAGCCTTTTATGTTATTGTATATATATGTATAGATTACAAAGAGTTGGTAATGAATATGTAATAATGGGCATCAATTAAAATATTTAATTTGAGATTTTTTTTTCTGTATTTTGTTAAGTTATACAATAAGGCAAGAGAAAATGAAAGTATAACAATTATGTAGGTTTCTTATTATTTATTGTTAATTATAGAAATGATATGTGGCAAGAAGTTGAGACGTGACACGTGTCACTTCAATGGAAGCTCAACAAGCCTTTTTATATTATTGTAAGATGCTATGAAAGTATGAAATAAATAAAATGTTGAGTCATCCGCAGCAGCCTTATACAACTAGGTTCATGAGATTGCCATACATATAAGTGAGGTTTTATCCTACAACCAATTGGTGATAGAAGTAATAGCTGACTTATAAATTAGCCTCTTCGCACTTTTTCTACCGATATGCGATAATGCCCCAACACATTTATGGAAACACCACCTCAAAAATAAATAAATAAATTTTTTGTATAATTGTATTGAATACGTGTATATGATGATAGGAAATGGGTTTACGATATCAGGTTGTTCAATTTAACTATATATTACCCTATATTATTTCTTCGCAAGTTATATCATGTATGATTGGTAGAGTTGGACGAGTGTTGAATAGCGCAACTCATTCAATTTAGGTCATTAAACCTGCAACAAGTTGGACGAGTTGTATTTTGTGACTCGACCGAGCGTATGGTGACAACCGACCGAGTGTTCTGAACTCGAACGAGTGCCATTATAGACTCGACCCAGTAAAAGATCCTGTATATTTTGGATTAATGCTGTTTTTGGTCACTCGACCGAGTGTGTATCGACACTTGACCGAGTGTGTGGGACTCAACCGAGTGTCTAAATGATATTTGTCTTAATCTACAACTTTAAATGATTATACTATAAAAATAGTAAGTATGTAGTGATAACTTTGACTATAGCTCATGTCTTAGCCTTACCTGATGGGAGTGATAACTTTGAGATATATATACGGATGCGTCGAAATGGGGATTGGGTTGTGTGTTGATTCAAAATGGAAGGTGATAGCGTATGCTTCAAGGTAGTTCACTACAAGACTTATGAGGAGAATTAACTTAATTATGACTTGGAGTTGGGTGCAGTAGTACTTGCTTTTAAGATTTGGAGGCATTACCTGTATGGGGTTACTTTTAAGGTTTTTTCAAACCAAAAAAGTTTGAAGTGCATCTATACTCAGAAAGAGTTGAACATGAGGTAGCGGAGGTCGATGGAGCTGATCGGGGATTATGACATGGAGATCTTATATCATGAGGGGAAATCAAATGTTGTTGCATATGCTTTGAGCCAGAAGAGTGTATATTCTTTGTGCACTACGATGTTCTTGATGCGTTTGAGGGACAAGATACCGAAGATGAGGTTCCATGTGATTCGAAAAGGGGATATTACTAGTGATTTGATTATCGAGTCGGGATTGTATGATGACATTCAGAGCAAGTAATTGAAGGATCCGAAGATCAGCTGTGGAAGAAAGGGGTAGGGGAAGGTACCATTCCTAGATTCTCAATCCATGTAGATGAAATTGAAGTGTTTGATTTGAGGGTCGATGGTGTGTGCCGAATGAGCTTGAGTTGAGGAAGGTGACTATGACGGAGGCTCACTGTACTCCTTATTTGGTTCATCCGGGTGGGGATAAGCTATATAAAGATTTAAAGAAGACTTTGGTGGCCGGGGATGAAGAAAGATATTGCTGATTTTGTAGCGAGGTGTTTGCCATGTTAGTGAGTTAAAGGGGAGCAGCGAAGATCGCAAGGAAAGATTCAGTCTCTTGAGGTTCTGGAGTGGAAATGAGAGTCTATATCCATGGATTTTGTGGTAGAAATTCTGAGATTGCAGAAGGGGAATAATATGATTTGGGTGATTGTGGATCAGTTGACCCAAGTCAGCTCATTTTATTTCTATGAAGGATACTTAGAGCAAGATTAAGTTAGCATTGCCTTATAGGAAGCATATGTTAAAACTGCATGGGGTACCAAGTGACATTGTGTCTGATCGTGATGCGAGATTCATTTCGCGTTTTTGGAAGCAATTGCAAGAGCTTATGGGGACAACATTGAAGATGAGTACAGCTTTTCATCCTGCGACGGATGGCCAGACGGAGAGGACAATCAAAACCTTGGAATACATGTTGAGGGCTTATGTGCCATCTTTTGGTGGGAGCTGGGAGGATAAGCTGGATTTGATTTAGTTTTCTAATTACAACAACAGTTATCATGCTAGTATTGGGATGACACCATTTGAAGATTTGTATGGGAGAAGATGCAGGTGTCCAGTGTGTTGGGATAATAGTTCAGAGGATATAATTCTAGGGCCACAAATAGTTCAGGATATGATCGAGCAAGTGAAACTGATTCGCCAGAAGATAAAAGCAGCGCATGATCGCCAGAAGAGTTGCAGATCTTCAACGTCGAGATATAGAGTTTCAAGTGGGTGACAAGTTTCATTTGAAGGTGTCACCTATGTGTGGGGTGATGAGATTTGGGAAGAGGGGTAAGCTAAGCCATAAGTTTATTGTAGACCTGATCATGGGCCGGGCTGGGCCGGGTTTGGGCCAAAAAAACGGCCTAACTATACGGGCCAGACTGGGCCGGGTCTAGAAGACGGGCCAGATTTAATGGTCCAAGCCCATAATGTTCGGGCTATAATGGGCTTCGGGCCAAAATGGGCCAAAACGGGCCAAAATTGCAACATTCACGAACAACCAACCAAATGAATTTGTAAACAAATTATTAGTAACGAAATGAACTTACCACCCAGGAAAACAATAGTTGACATAACTCATGTGTTAACAAAATGGTTATCAATACAATAATACATTAATGAAAAAGTCGTACGATAAAAATAGCAAAATATAAAAGTAAACTAGTAACCAACATCCGCAAATTCTTCAAAGTAAACTACAGTACATAAAGTAGCAGCGCCGCAATAGTAGGTCAATAGCCGCTGGGAAACAAAATTTTGCTGCATAATGAACTAAACATCCATCAGCTTTAAATTTCAAAAGCATCATCCCTATCATCTTCAATTTTGCCAAACAATAAGAATAAATGAAACACAATATACTGTTGAATTAAATTAGAAAAAGCAGATTGACAAACAATGAAACAAACCTGGATTTTATTGTTAATTGCCACTGTAAGACAAATTGAAAATTTGAAAGCAAAGATGGGTGGGATATTTATAGATATATGATAAATTTGAAAACAAAGATTGAAGGTTAATAGTCGATTAAGTTGAACTTGAGCCATTGATTTGGGGAATCTAATAAAATGATAGTGATTGGGAAATTTGGAAAATTGAAGAGTTAGGCGTTTAGGGAAATGAAGAGGAATGTAGAAAACTGGAAATTGGAAAGAGGTAGTGTGAGTGTACTAGTCTTTACATATTCCAATGGAGTTTACACTTTACTACTCTAATTCTAATTATCTAATAGTCACGGTCCAACTTTTGAGTTCTTTTACTTTTTTTTTTCTTTTTTTTTAAAATTTCGGGTCGGGCCGGGTCTCAATTCGGGCCTTTAGGTTGGCCCAAACCCGGCCCTAAATTTGAATCGGGCTGAGTTTGGACCGGGCCATGGGCTTTTTTGGGCCATATCTAAAGCCCAAGCCCGGGAAAAAATCGGGTCGGGTCGGGTTGGGCCGTCGGGCCTGGGCCATATGATCAGGTCTAGTTTATTGGTCCCTATAAGATATTGGATCGTATTGGAGAGGTGGCATACCGTTTAGCCTTGTCACCTGCTCTCGATCGAGTCCATAATGTATTTTATGTATCGCGGCTGCGAAAGTATGTGAGCGACCCGTCTCATGTTCTAGAAGCTGAGACCATTGAGCTAGATGAGGCACTTTGTAATACTTTGTATTTCTGAGTACTATGTACTCAGTCAAGTGTGGGTCACTCGACCGAGTGGGTGGTGTTCTCGACCGAGTATAGTGTATTCGGCCGAGTAAAGTTAGTGTGTCAATTAGGCAGTCTTCTACCTAGTTGGCACTCGGCTGAGTGAGAGTGCATTCGACCGAGTGCAACGGTTTGTCAGGTTTTATCGGGCGGTTTCATTATAGATAATTAAGAGGTTTTAAAACATATTTTCATTAGTTTATGTTTCATAATCAAACTCTAAGTATCCTAAACTCTCTTAAAACCTCTCAAGCATCCTTAATCATTCCAAGCCGGATCGGATTTAATTCTTGTCTTGTTGATTTCGTTGGTAAGTAAATCAATTATATGGTTATTGTGATTAATAATTAATATGCATTGAAACCCTAATTGAATTGGGGGAAAAGCGAAGAAGGTCGGTATTGATTATATTTTAATTGCATGTTTAGGGGGAGACTTCGTAAAGGAAGATTTCTAGTTGATTGATTGTGATTTGCTGCGGATTTGCGAATAAGGTAGGGATTCCCTACTCATTAAAGTGTATGTTAATCATTGATAAGATGCATTGTTGTGATATTGTTACTTGATTGATGATGATGATAGAGTTTAGATGCGGTGTTTGGAGTGGTTACTTGGTTACTATTTTGGTGATCCGACGAGAGACAGACCACACCCCGAGTTTTCCTCTCGTAGCTCTGCCGCTACGAGGAGATGTGAACATTAACGTTCCGAGAACTCTCACCGTGGTGACAGAGGCTTGTTAAAGTAGGTGTCCTCCACAATAGTACGCCACATAATAAATCTTATTAAGGAATATAATTGAGATATTTATTGACTATATATATATGATTAGTCAGTTGATTAACGTAAATCAATAACGGTTGGCTGACTAGAGTTTGACGTTATTGTCATATGACGGCGGTGATCAACTGATCCCTTTCGCTCACACCTATAGGATGAAATCCAAATAGTAACTAATTATTTGTATATGATACAGTTGATTAGTCCATTACATATATTTGATATGTACGAGAGTTAATTGTTCGAAATTGAGTTAAGAACTCAAATTCGATTAAGTTTATTTTTCAATTATGCGATAACTTACTAATAAATTTATATCTTATTTTAATATGACTAAATAAGATCTAACTTAGTAATTAATCGTTAAATTACTAAATTAGTTTATGTTTTGAGATAGAGGTAATTAGTTAATTATATTTACAAGGAGTTGTAAAATAAATTAACTAAGCATTGTGGGACCCATTATATATTGATATAATGGTAAAATATCACTTAAATGTTAAGTACATATTGTTTATTAATTTGTGTCATATAATTGTTATATGATAAAATTAAAACTTAATTATATAAGATAATTAAGCATATGATTAATAAGTATTTGTGGGACAAATATCAAAAATCAGAATGGATCATAAAAGGCCACATGTGGCTGGTTATGGTAGTAAATGGAGAGTGATGATGGTTGTTCTTGTTCATGCTCACAAGTCACCAAGTGATTATGACATGAATAGTACACCAAAATCATTTCAACTAATACTACACTCCACCACCTTGCATGAGAATAAAATAAGAACAAAAATCATCTACAAAGGCTTGTAGAGGGCCGTCCATGTGCCTTTAAATAGGCCATTTTGTTGTTCAATTTTCTTCTCTATTTCATTCTTGATTTTCCTTCTACATCTCTCTAAAACTTCAACCTCTCACTAAACTCTCATAATATTAATATTTTCTAAGTATTACTAGTGTAGTATTATATACTAATATTAGTAGTATTTTATCTATCTTATTATCTAGTTAATAATAAGGTTAGATTATTTGGTATCATTATGGTGCAACTTAAAGGAGGTCTTCTACTTTGGAGATTGTTCTTGGATCATCCTTGCTTATAGCTCAAGATCAATAAGAAGGAGTTCTCATTGTGTCCATTTAATTTCCATCTCAATGTGAGGAAATTTCTTCTTTTATATAAATGTCTTTATATTTGCATGCATGTTACATAGATTATTAAATACTAAATTAACAAGTAATTTAGTAACTAATTAGAAGAGTCTAATTAAGGTCTATGGATTTTCATGTGGTATCAGAGCTAGCTTGTAGCACGCATGTTCATTTTGGACAATTTTTATTAAAGTTATAAGATAACTAATAAATCAAAAAAAATTGAGTTAAAATATGATTCTGACGAAAGTTTTTGGTGCATGTATACCTAATGACTTCAAAATATGTTTGGTCAAATTTCGTGGTTTTAGGGATTAATATGCTGTTTATTTTGATTTTTGGCTTTTAAACCGAGTTAGTATGCATATTTGATGTTAAAAGTTAACTAAAAGTAGTTTCATGTTGATTCTGGCCATGAAATTTTAATATGATCTCACATTCATGTTTTAAATATTCTATGTAAAATTTAGTGACTTTTAATTAAGTATTGCATGTTTATTGATTTTTATAAGATAAAAGTCGATAATATGAGATTATAATGTTCATAAAATTGAAACGTCCTTTTATGGTCATGAAATTTTTTAAGACATTTTAGATTCTGATTTTTATAATCTTGATGAAATTTCATAATTTTTTTCACTATTTTACTATATTCAATGATTTTTATTTGATAAAACTATTAAATACAAAGTTATTTGTTCATAAAAATAATTTAAATTTTTGAGCAAATGTTTTTTATTTTTGGAGTTTCTGGAAATGTTCCAGAATGTACAAAATTTTTGGTTTCAAATTTTTATGATGTTTATATTTTATTTTGGGTTTATTTCATAATTGTTATGATTAAACCGTTATATTTAGCAAATGAAATCAAATCGATCTAATTAATGACCAAAAATATTAGTTGGGACTAATTTTGAGTTCTAAAACAGTTTAGTTAATTATTTTGAATTTAAATGAGATTTAAATGTTGATGTTGATTTTTAATGGTTAAAAATCAATAAATCCCGTAAAATCGAGCTACAGTGAGCATGAATGTGTTTAGGGCGATTTTGGCATGAATTTTGCAGCAATTTATTTTATTTATGGTTGAATGAATGGATGTCATTTATTTAATAATTTTTGCAAATTTTGTACCTAGTATGGCCTAGTTATTTTTAATCGTTATTTCCCGTATTGTAAGGAAATAACGGTTTGGTTGTAATTTTTATTGCGATCTCGTATCACCGGTTTGTAATAATTAATAATTTCATTTTATAGAAAAAATGTATAATAGGAATTTGTATATTTGTATACTTGTAATTATTTTTATGAAGACCGGTGACTCCCCTCAAGACGGTGCCAATTTTTGGAAGGCGTTCCAAGTGAAGAGGCAAGGGACCAAGGAGTTGGTTTCCGAATTTGTGATTATCTAGTTAATTTGATTAGCTAGGTGGCCATACTAGGATTTTTTTGTTGCTTGGTTGCTTGCTTTATTTCCGCTCATGCTAAAATCGTCACACATGCATTTTATTTTCCGTTATTGTCAATTCAACGTTATTCACAATTCACCGACTTAGTTCACTTATAGGGAATTAATAACTAAATTGACAAGATCTCTCACATATTTAAAAAAATTGAGATTAGCCTTACCAATTAGTAACACCTATGAATCACGTGTTCATTAGGGCTACCACGCTCGTGGGTCCCTTTTTACCTCGGGTAAGTAGGGTGATACGATCACAAGCTAAAATTGGATTGGACTCAACGAGATAAGCGTTATCTTGGGACTAGGAGATGGATTTAGTTGAAATTCGTCAACCAAGAGTTCTAGGGGTAGAATTAGTCTAATAATTGACTTACCATTTTTAGATAAAGGTAGCATATGATGACTATTTTTATTTAAAGATGGGTCTTGGAATCATTTATATAATTTAGTGAGGGGTCATTATATAAATGCTAAACTTGTTAAAATGTTTTTCAAATAAATTAACAATGAATGTTTATATATTTCTTTTTGTTGTAGTAACCATATTCGCACAATGTCAACTTCATCAAACAACGCAACCTTGGGTAAGGACTCATGGTTGAGATCCGTCATGAACAAGTGTGTCCTAAAAGATGACGGTAGTAACTTCGTTGAATGGGAATCAACGATCAAGAGCGCCGCGATATCCGATAACGTGCTTCGCTACTTGGTCGAAGAGCCCCCCACCGAACCCGCGCCAAGATCGTCCGCGGTGGTTCGGGCCGAATATGACCTTTATTTGAAGGTTGCCAATGACGTCAAGAATGTCTTGATTTGGTCAATCTCACCCAAACTCAAACTCCAATTGATATCTCTAGATGCATATGCGATATTCTCGAGGATAACGTCGATGTTTTCGCAAGCCCCTCAAATTCTCCAATATGAGGCGGCTACGAAATTCTTTGACACTAAACTTCAAAGGGGCCAAAAAGTTTTCCCCCACGTGCTCAAAATGGTTGAGCACGCCGACACCTTAGAGCGTCTAGGGTGCAAAATTCCAAAGCAGTTAGTGGTGGGTAAAATCCTGCATTCACTCACACCAAAGTTCACCCAATTTAGGGTGAACTATAACATGAATGGCATGGAAAAGAGTTTCCATGAACTCCATGCACTCCTCACCCAAGCGAAGAGGGACATGGAGGCTACTGGGAGTGAACCCAAGGACGTTCTTTCAATGAAATTGAAGAACATGAGCCTTGGGGTGAAAAAGGACAAAGGAAAGGGTAAGACTCTTTTCAAGAAAATCGGCAAGGGAAAGGGCAAGGTCTTTTTTAAGCCCAAGCCCAAAGTCAACAAACACGCGGAGGCGGATTGCTATTATTGTAATGGCAAAGGGCATTGGAAACGCAATTGCCCCAAATACTTGAAAGACAAGAAAGACGGTTGTGTGACAACATCAGGTAAAATTCTTTCATCACTCTATATGATAGATATTAACTTTGCTAGTACATCTTCTTGGGTATTTGATACCGGTTGTGGTTCTCACCTTTGTAATCATGTACAGGGGCTGAAGGACGCGCAAGCACTAGCCAAGGGTGACGTGGACCTGCTCATGGGAAATGGAGCTAAGGTAGCCGCAGTTTCCTTGGGCACCTACGTTCTTCTTTTGCCTAATGGTTTAGAGTTGTATTTAAATAATTGCTATTATGTACCAAATCTTACCAAGAACATTATCTCCATTTCCGTGTTAAACATGGAAGGTTTTTCATTTTGTATTAAGAACAATTGTTGTACTTTTTTGTTTAATGAAATGGTTTATGGCGAGGCCATTTCTATTGGAGGTATTTATGTTTTAGATATTGCAAAAGAGGTATATCATGTAGAAAAAAAGAAGCTCAAAACAGGTGAATCTAATCAATCATACCTTTGGCATTGTCGTTTAGGGCACATAAACGAACGACGCATAAAGAGACTTTTTTCATCTAAAGTACTCAAACCATTCGATTACGACTCTTATGGTGTATGCGAATCTTGTCTTCTAGGCAAGATGACTCGTGCTCCTTTTACGGGAAAAGGGACACGAGCAAGTGAAGTATTATGGCTCATACATACGGATGTATGCGGTCCAATGACTATCCAAGCTAGAGGTGGTTATCACTACTTCATTACTTTTACCGACGACTTGAGTAGATATGGATATGTCTATTTGATGAAGCATAAAAGTGATGCTTTTGAAAAATTCAAAGAATTTCAAAATGAAGTAGAAAACCAATTGAATAAAAAGATTAAAGCCCTACGATCCGATCGTAGTGGTGAATACTTGAACAATGAATTTGATTCACACCTAAAAGATTGTGGTATAGTATCACAATGGACTCCTCCTGGGACACCTCAATTAAATGGTGTGTCCGAAAGGAGAAATCGAACTTTATTAGATATGGTTCGATCTATGATGAGTCGAACAGAGCTTCCTGATTATTTTTGGGGTTTTGCTATCTTATCTGCAATATTTTCACTAAATCGAAGCCCGACTAAAGCGGCAAACAAGACTCCATATGAGATATGGACAGGAAAAGTCCCTTATTTGTCGTTTATGAGAATTTGGGGATGCGAGGCGTTTGTTAAGAATAAGTCTGACGATAAACTCGCACCCAAATCTGACAAATGTCTGTTTGTAGGATATCCAAAGGAAACACGTGTTTATTACTTCTACAATAAACACGAGGACAAAGTGTTTGTGTCTCGTGATGCAGTCTTTTTAGAAAATGATTTTATTTCTAAAAGACAGAGTGGGAGAAAATTTGAACTTGATGAAGTCCAAAAGCCACAAACCGAAAAGGACGACGAGGAAAACGTTCCCTCTTCGTCTGACACGGTCATTATTCTTTCGGAACCTAGGAGGTCAAGCAGAATTAGTCATCAACCTGATAGATACCTTGGTTTTATAGAGGAAGGTGATGATTATAATGTGTTATTTTTTGAAAGTAACGAACCTACTACCTACAAAGCAGCCATTTCTAGTCCCGACTCAAAGCTATGGCTAGGAGCCATGCGATCCAAAATGGATTCTATGTACGACAATCAAGTATGGGACTTGGTTGATTTACCGAAGGAGGTAAGACCTCTTCAGTGTAAGTGGATCTATAAGATCAAAAGTGGCATAGATAAACATAATGATGTTTACAAAGCTAGATTGGTGGCAAAAGGTTTCACCCAAGTTCATGGTTTTCACTATGACGAAACCTTCGCCCCAGTCGCCATGCTTCGATCCATAAAGATTATCATAGCGGTTGCCGCATTTCATAATTATGAGATTTGGCAAATGGATGTCCAAACCGCCTTCCTAAATGGGATTCTAGAAGAGGAAGTGTACATGACACAACCTGAAGGTTTTGTGGATCCATCAAACCCTAAGAAGGTATGCAAACTTAAGAGATCCATCTATGGTCTTAAACAAGCATCCAGGAGTTGGAATCATCGTTTCGATCATGTAATTAAATAAAATGGTTTCACTCGAAGTGTCGAGGAACCATGTTTATACATGAAGTTTAGTGGTAGTAAAGTAACTTTTCTAGTCTTATATGTAGATGACATACTACTCATTGTGAATGATATTCCAATGCTCACTTCTGTGAAGGAGTGGCTAGGGATTCATTTCCAAATGAAAGACTTTGGAGAGGCCCAGCGCATCTTAGGTATCAGGATCTATAGGGATAGATCTAAAAGGATATTAACATTAAGTCAAGAAACTTATATTGATAAGATTCTTGATCGGTTCAACATGAAAGACTCTAAGAGAGGCTTTCTTCCTATGGGAAGTGGGATCACCTTGAGCAAGTCAGAGTGCCCTACCAAACCCGAGGATATTGAACGCATGAAATTGATCCCTTACGCATCTGCTGTTGGATCAATCATGTATGCTATGATGTGCACTCGTCTCGATGTTGCATATGCTTTGAGCATGACAAGTCGTTACCAAGCAAATCCAGGTGAGAGTCACTGGATAGCCGTAAAGAACATCCTTAAGTACTTGAGAAGGACCAAGGATTCTTTCTTAGTGTTTGGAGGTGAGACTGAGTTACGTGTAAAAGGTTACACAGATGCCAGTTTCCAAACAGATAGGGATGATATGAAATCCCAATCCGGCTATGTTTATATGATGAATGGAGGAGCTGTTTGCTGGAAGAGTTTCAAGCAAAGCGTTACAGCGGATTCTACAACAGAAGCAGAGTACCTTGCAGCGTCTGAAGCTGCAAAGGAAGCTGTGTGGATTCGACAATTTTTGGAAGGACTAACAGTAGTCCCTACTGCCAAAGATCCTATCACGATTTATTGTGATAACAGTGGGGCTATTTTTCAAGCAAAAGAGCAAAAGTCTAGTAACAAGTCTAGACATGTACTTAGGAAATATCATGTAATTAGAGATTACGTGGACAGAAAGGAAATTGACATTTGTAAGGTTGGAACAGATGACAACATTGATGATCCTTTAACCAAGCCTTTATCAAAGGCTAAGCATGATGGTCATGTCGTCACAATGGGATTAAGACGTGTACCGGAATTTCTTTAGATTATGTAATACTCCCTCCGTTCACTATTATGTGTCAAATTCTCAAAAGAGAAAAAATTAAGAGAAAAACTTAACATAAATATACTGATTCATACAAGGGAACTTTTTTATATGATTGTCATAAATATGTTTTGCATTCAAAATGATACACTTTGCCATATTTGTCACAAGTTATTTCAACTTTCACGCATGATTAGTCAAGAAAAAAAATTATGCTGATAAAAATTTGTGCATCAAATTTGGCTCCAAAAACCAATTAGTGGCTGTAACTTTGCTTTAGTGAAACAAAGTTATGAATTTGGCTCTAAAAATCAATATAGTGGTGCTAACTTTGTTTTAGTGAAACAAAGTTACGAGTATAAATTTGGCTCCATAAAATTTGACTTCAAAAAATTAGGCACCATGATAAACGTTTTTTCACTTACTTCAAATTTTGGAATCACAGTCCTATATAATGGAGTTTTAATGAACATAATTCATCATAAAAGTGTTTTGTCCCTTTCACTGGTAAACTTATTTTTATTTTCAATGGCTCAAAGTCACATTAACAATCTCCATATTGTAACTCTTGAAACAAATCCCTCATCACCAATACATCAAACAAATCTTTCGCCATGCCAAACCAAAAAATACCTAACAAATGACGAAAGACTCCAAATCTTCCACAGACTTTTAAAAGACAACACAGATAACAAACTCAATTACGGCACTTTAAAAGTTATTGCGAATGAATTTTCAGTCCATACAAGAACCATTTATCGTCTTTGGCAAAGAGGGTTGTCCTCTTTTGCAAACTCAGGAAAGTTCGATGTTTCATCAAAACGTCTTGGAAATTGTGGTCGTAAACGAGTTCATGTTAATTTCAACCAAATGACCCAAATACCACTTCGGCGGCGAAAAAATCTTCGATCTTTGCCTAAACAATTATCTGTACCGCTGTCAACTTTACACAAAAGATTTAAAGAAGGAGTCATACAACCACATTCAAATCCTCTCAATCCACCATTGTCAGATCAAAATAAGAGGGCTCGACTTAAGTTTTGTTTGACAATGTTGGATCCTTTAAGTGTACATACTGGAAATCCAATGTTTCAGGGTATGTATGAGTATGTACATATCGATGAAAAGTGGTTTTATATTAGCATAGACGGGGAGAAATACTATCTACTTCCTGAGGAAGAAGATCCATATAGAAGTTGTTGAAATAAAAGATTCATTACTTAAGTAATGTTTAAGACGACTGTTGCAAGACCAAGGTATTGTGGGAAAATATCCGTATATTTCATCTCTAAATTTCAGGATTATAACAAAATTATAAGATACGAAATAACAAGTCATATATGAAAATAACGATATAAATAAGAGATAAAAATCAACCTTTGGTCCTTGCAAATTGGCTTAAGAACAATATCAAAAGTATGATATCTCCTACTAGTTGCACCCAAAATGCTCCTTGATATGCCTTAATCGTGCTAGAACGATTATACAAAATTATCGCTAATTTTATGTGAGGTTTGATGATAGATCTAGAGAGAAAAATCACCCTAGTTTTTGTGTTTTGTGCCGTCACTCACATCAAAACCCTAGGTATTTTTCTTTTTTATTCTCTCCTAATCATACTAGCTAGGTTTTCCTAAAATAAGAAATTGCAATTAGGATCCTTTCCAAACCGATTTGGACCGAGTAGATATATCCATTTATTGTTTCATATTTTTCGGTCACACCTAGTAAATAACATCCATTGTATTATTATAATTATCGTCACTAATATCGTCATCTTATTAATAAGTCCACTCAACCTTTTGCAGTCGATTTAGTAATACATGTCTGACAATATTTACAATAATTATTACGAGTAATACATTTGCTTAATTAAATATAACGGTTTATATTTAATCACGAATTAACTGATTAGTTCGTTTAAGCTAACATAATTACATTAATTAAACATAACAGTTTATATTCAATTTACGAATTAACAGTTTAATCCGTCTATCATCATCATTTTTGACTAACCTTTTAGTCAAATACATCGACTAACCTTTTAGTCGTATAAGGCATCAATATGAATATATTATTCATATAATCACATCTCTCAGACACATCCTATAGGTGTGACTTATAGGGACCAGTTGATCACCGCCATAATAAAATGACAATAACGTCAAACTTCTAGCGAGCCAACCGTTATTGATAAACGTTAATCAACTGATTATTATACAAAGTATACCCTGTGGACCTACAGAGATTTATTTATGTTATTGCACTAACATTGGAGGACACTGGCTCCAACAATCTCCCACTTGTCCGTACAAGTGTATGTGCGATAACCGATTCTCATATCCATAATAAATTTCTCCCACTCAATGTAAACCAATTTGCAAAGTCTGTATTCACAAAGGTCGTAGTTTACAAGTGATCAGTATCAAGAGTGGTTTCTTCGACTAGAGAGTAACTTAACTGATAAACGAATCTTTATTCGAGCATGGCCATGCATTTCAGTTACAACTCCTCGAGTGGCCCTGAGAAATAATATAACCTGATAAAGGGTGGATATTTTCTTCAACTCGAAGCTTGCAGATACAAGCGCAGTATGAAATGACCCAGTAAAAATCTGCTTAGCCTCCTGTTACGGTCGACCATGAGAAAGAAACCAAAGTCACCCAAAAAACATGCCTTAAATCTCAA
>JAIUZE010024099.1:0-10396 GCA_022085475.1 Heliosperma pusillum | reverse complement strand
TATATATATATATATATATATAGAGGTAAGTTCTAATGAGTCCACCTTCAAAATTGAGTCCATGAGTCCTCATCTTGGTCATTGGATGAAGAGGATGGAGGGACAAGATTAAAAAAAGATGGAGGGTCAAGATTAAAAGGAAAATGAATGGACAAGATTAGAATAAAATGAATGGACAAGATTAAAACAAAATGAGTGGATTTTATTGACTTTCACCTACATTACGAGTGTAACTCCAACCATTATATTTGTAACTTTAAGCTAAAATTTGATTTCGACTATATAAATTAGCATTTATGTAACTTTAAGACAAGTTTATGTGATTTTTACCTTTTTTTGAGGGTAACTTTAGTCATTAAGAGTGTAACTTCAACCATTATTTGTGTAACTTCAAAATAAAATTTGATTTTGAGTATATAAATTTGAATTTATGTAACTTTAAGATAAGTTTATGTGATATTTACCTTTTTATGAGAGTAACTTTAGTCATTAAGAGTGTAACTTCAACCATGATTTGTGTAACTTCAAAATAAAATGTGATTTCGAGTATATAAATTTGAATTTATGTAACTTTAAGATAAGTTTATGTGATTTTTACCTTTTTATGAGGGTAACTTTAGTCATTCAGAGTGTAACTTCAACCATTATTTGTTTAACTTCAAAATAAAATGTGATTTCGACTATATAAATTTGAATTTATGTAACTTTAAAATAAGTTTATGTGATTTTTGCCTTTTTATGAGGCTAACTTTAGTCATTAAGAGTGTAACTTCAACCATTATTTTTGTAACTTTAAACTAAAATGTGATTTCGACTTTATGAGGCTAACTTTAGTTTTTTTATGAGTATAACTTCAATTTTTGCCTTTTTATGAGGCTAACTTTAGTTTTTTTATGAGTATAACTTCAATTCTTAATTTATAGTGTAACTTTATACTAAAGTGACATTTAATATATTAATTTGAATTTTTTAAGACATGTTTAGGTAACTTTAGACTTTTCTAGTGTAATTTCAGTCCATACTAATGTAACTTTAGTTACTAATAGCGTAACTTCAGTCCATAACTGTGCAACTTTAGTCCATAACTGTGCAACTTTAGTACATAAGTGTGCAACTTTAGTACATAATGATGTAACTTTAGTACATAATGATGTAACTTTAGTACATAATGATGTAACTTTATTACATAATGATGTAACTTTATTACATAATGATGTAACTTATATAAAAAAACAGGAGATCTTAAATAAAAACAAAAAACATGAAAAACAAAAAACAAGATCTGATATGGTGATGGTTGTTTTTCTAACCCTTTTTTTTTTTTAAAATGATGTAACTTTAGTCCATAATTGTGTAACCTTAGTATATAATTGTGTAACTTTAGTAGATCATTGTGTAACTTTAAAACATCATTGTGTAACTTTAGTTCTAAAGTTATTAAATGATGTAACTTTAGTAGATCATTATGTCACTTTAGTCCGGAATGATGTAACTTTAGTTTAGATCTAAAAAAAATCAACCAAACAACAACAAAAAAAATCAACCAAACACCAAAAAAAAATCAACAACAAAAAAACAGAACAAAAAAAAACGAGATTTATAATAAAAAAATAGAAATTCAAAAGAAATTCAAAAACATAAAAAAAACATAACAAATCTGAAAAATAAAAAACGAGATTTGAAATTGTAGTAGTTTTTAACCTTTTTTCAGATCTAAAACGAGATTAAAAAAATAAAAAACGAGACCTAAACATTTATAGTGTAACTTTAATCGTTTATTCTGTAACTTTAAATTGAAAAAACAAGATCTAAACATAAGAAATTTAAATTTATGTAACTAAAAAAAATTAGATCTAAACATACACTATAAAAAATCAGAAAAATAAAAGACCACCTAATAAAAGAAAGGTAAAATATTAAAAAAAACATAAGAAACTTTAAAAACAAAAAAAAAAGTACAAAAAGTGATTTTGAAAACTGAAAAATAAAAATAAAAACAGATCTAGAATGAGGGAGGAGGTAGGAGGGAGGCGGGGAGGAGGTAGGAGGGAGGCGGGGAGGAGGAAAGAGGGGGAGGAAGGAGGCGGGCAGGAGGGAGGCGGAGGAGAGGTGAGGCGGCGCGGACGGAGGAGGTGGCTGGCAGGGCAGAGGCGGTGCAGGGGAGCCGGGGAAGGGGGCAACGGCGCAGGGCGGGGCAGGGGGAGCCGGCGCAGGGCGGCGCAGGTGGAGGAGGAGGCGGCCGGTGTTGATGGTGAGGGATAGAGGAGAGTTTTGTTTTTGGTTTTATTTTGTTAGTATAAGAAATTGATGAGAGATAAGTAAAATAGAGAGAGAAATGAGGCTGTGAAAATGAAAGAAAATGAGTCAGATTAGGGTTTTTATAGGTAGGGTTTGTATAAGTTGTGATTTGGTGTGTCTCACCATCTTGACCATTGATTTTGTTTTAATCTCAACCACTCATCCTTCTAATCCAAGGGCTTGGATTAGGACTCAAGGACTCAAATATACTAGGGGGACTCATTTGAACCCACTTATATATATATATATATATATATATATATATATATATATATATATATATATATAGATTTAGGATCCGGTGGAAACGACCACTCGGTGGAAAAAGTGGAAACGACCTATATATACAAAAATAACCAACGCATGAATGATACATTACTATTTTCATCTTCATTCACACATTTATCACTCCTGACATTAAATCACAAATCTCATCTTATTCTACTACCCACTAAATTACAAACACACCAAATTACCCACAAAATACCACATTATAAATACATGGCATCAATAAGTAATAACCCTACTATTAATACATTACCCAAAACCATCCGAGATCCGGCACAGACCGCCGCCGTTAACAAGACGCTGGTGGAGAGACTACCGTCGTCGCCTTATTTTGCAGCACTTTCTCCGTTCTAATCACCATATATATCATTATTGGAGCTAGGAAATTAGTATACATGTTTTGAATATTGATGTACCTGAGATCAATTTTGTTGTACCTAATGACTAATTTTGTGTAACTAGCCATTATTTTAATGGACATTAAAATAGATACACAAAACTAGTTATTAGGTACATCAAACTTACGTTGAGATACGTCAAACCAGATACGCTAAATTTCGATTGGTTAAACACCACGACACATTAAACACCACGCACAGCTCCTTCCCCACCATTATCAATAGCCACTTTGTATTGCCAGCGAAAATCCGTGATTCGCAAGCAATCTTGTAGTCCGAGAACCTTCGATTTCAGAGCCGACAAATGGGAAAATGAAAGGGGAAAAGGTAAGAGACGAAGGCGTAACACGGCTCCGGTGAAACGCTGATGATTCTCTCATTCACAATCAGTGACTGTCGGCGTTTTGGGATGCAGAATAGAGGTGACGGAGGTGTTTGATGTCGGCGATTAATGGTGTAGTGGCATATTGTCGGCGATTTATGGTGTCGACGATGATGTAGACAACGGTTTTGGCTGTGATTGTGGTGGTTGCCGGAGTCTAGTGTAGTCTTATAGATAGGGATGAGTGAATAAGTGAGATTTAAGTTTGGGTAGTATGTTACTGTGGTTATAAATGGGGGAGGAGTGTTGTTTTAATTTCTTAAGTTTGCTGATGATGGTCTGGGTGAATTAAATATTTGATTTTATTGAGTGAATTTGCAACTGACATGGGAGTGGGATAAGTCACGAGTGTACGTTTTCACTTTTTCCACCGAGTGGTCGTTTCCACCGGATCTTGACTCTGACTCTATATATTCATTAGTATATATATATATATATCTATACTAGATATATATATATATATATATATATATATATATATATTATATAGTATAAACAATGAAGTATTAGTATGTGTATGGCCTAGTTTTTTGAATTGCTTTTAGTCACTAAAAGCTTAAATATGACCAAACAATCTTTTTTTACAACTTAAAAGTTACTTTTAATAAGCTCAAAATCAAGTTTTGGTGCTCAAAAGTAGAAGCATCAATTTGGTGCTTCTACTTTTATTGCTGCTTCTATAACATCTAATATACAAAATGATAAATTTGTATGTTATAAATATTTTAATAAAATAAAATAAATACATTTTTATTTATATTTTTTCATTCCCTACAAATAGAGACCCATCTTGATATAATTGAATCATAAGATTTTTATTTTGCATTTTCTTAGGTAGAAAAAACTTCTTTTGAGAAATAGTTGTGTAAACTAGTAGCCAAACACATACTATTTTTCCAAGAAGTAGCTTACAAAAAAGCTCCTTTTAAAAAATAGACATTACTTATAAAGAGCTTGGCCAAACATGCTCTTAATAAAACATGGCCTAATGGTGGGTTTGGAAGATCTTCTAACTAAAAATTCCAAGCAACCCTTGTTCGATTACAAGTAGCGTCTTTTTTTGCTTCACTTGTTTTTATTGTCTAATCTATATTGTCTCACATTTTTTCTTTTTGATTGTTTACAATATATTGTCATGTTTTCGGGAGACTTATTACCCTTTTTACCCATTTCATCTAGTACGCATAACATGTACTCTTATTAATTTAATACGTCCGGAAAGTGCACAAATTTTGCCTACGCTGAAAATGAGTATTTATCTATGCCTTCACTGAGTAATTTATCTTTAAGGGCTCGCTTGGAATGGGGGTAATTATTACGGGAGTAATAAAGCTTAAATGAACTAGAAAATGGAGGAGAGTGATGCAGGTTGGAGATAGAAATGAGGGATTGTAGTGTAATAGTCCATCGATTAAGGGAGGAAAAGTTCCCTACCTTTCCCCCAAGTAATGCATTACCTCCATATGGAGGTAATAATTTCTCCCTCACCTTCTCTCTCCACCCTCCACAACCACCAATCTCCTCTTATTTCTTTTTATTTTAGCTTCTATTACTCCCGTAATAATTACCCTCATTCCAAGCGAGCCCTAAAAGTGACTGCTATCGGGGAAAAAAATAGTATAATAATAAATTAATTTAATGGCCTAGACATACTTTCTAGCATAAGGCCTCCAAAAAGTTTGAGATGCCCCTGATTATTGGCATATACTTCAATAAATATAACCTAAGTAGGTTGAGTTTCGGAAATTATAAAAATAATAATCATTTATATTTAGGGAAGTAGGTAACTTAAGAAAAATAATTAGATTATAATGGTTCACTATAAATTAAATAATATGAATAAATAGGTAGTTAATCAATTTAAGGAGGTGTTATATAAATATATTATAGAATAGTTCTCTTAATAAGTATGTTCATATATTAACATAATTATTATGTACGAATCGATTTGATACCATTTTTTTTATTAAATCATCTTATATAAGAGTTAGCATTGGATAACAGCATAGCAAATCAAAACAAATGGCTAACATTTGTTCATTTATACGGAGTACTCCAATAACCAACAAGACAAAGATATTATGTACGAATCTATTTGATACCATTTTTTTTATTAACTTCGAGAAGCTTGTTTAAGTCCATAAATGGAACGCTTAAGCTTGCAAACTTTCTTAGGATTTTTAGGATCAATGAAACCTTCGGGTTTTACTATGTACAATTCCTCCTCCAAATAACCGTTTAAGAAGGCGGTTTTCACATCCATCTGCCAAATTTCATAGTCATGAAAAGCGGCAATCGCTAAGATTATCCGAATGGAACACAGCATAACTACGGGTGCAAAAATTTCATCATAATGCAATCCTTGCACTTGAGTGAAACCTTTTGCCACTAGTCGTGCCTTATAGGTGTCTGGTTGTCCTTCTATGGAATGCTTTATCTTATAAAGCCATTTGCACTGAAGAGGCCGTACCTTATAAGGCAAATCAACAAGATCCCATACGTCATTCTCATACATGGAGTCCATCTCGGATTGCATGGCTTCAAGCCATAGCTTAGAGTCGGAACAGGTCATGGCACCTTTATAGGTAGCGGGTTCGTTACTCTCTAGGAGTAAACATTATCTCTCTCATTTTCCTCGACCATACCAATGTATTTGTCTGGAGGAAGGGAGACTCTACCCGACCTCCTAGGTTCCACAGAGATGTTAACCGTAGCAGAAGTTGAAGGAACCTCTTCCTCCATTGGTTGCTCGGTTGTTGGTTCTTGAATCTCCGACAGATCGAAGGTTCTATTACTTGACTTATTCTCGAGAAACTCTTTCTCTAAGAACTTCGCACTAGCCGCAACAAAAATTCGTTATTCGGTAGGCGAATAGAAGTAATGACCAAACATTCCTTTTGGATAACCAATAAAGTATGTCTTGACCAATCGCGGGCCGAGCTTATCATCGTGTCTCCACTTGACATAAGCCTCGCAGCCCCAAACCCGAATAAAGGACAAGTTAGGGACCGTTCCCTTTCATAACTCATATGGAGTCTTGTCTACAACTTTAGACGGACTTCGGTTAAGTATAAGAGCAGCTGACAAAAGAGCATAACCCCATAATGAATCAGGTACTACCGTGTGACTCATCATGGATCGAACCATATCAAGTAATGTTCGATTTCTCTGTTCGGACACACCATTTAATTGAGGTGTTCCAGGTGGAGTTAACTGTAATACTACACCACAGTCTTTAAGGTGTTGATCAAACTCATTTGAAAGATATTCGCCACCACGATCTGAACGAAGTGCTTTAATCTTTCTTCCCCGTTGGTTTTCAACCTTATTCTGGTATTCCTTGAACTTTTCAAAGGACTCACTTTTATGCTTCATTAAGTAGACATATCCGTATCTACTCAAATCATCCGTGAAAGTGATAAAATATCTATAGCTGTCTCTTGCGTTTATTGACATAGGTCCACATACATCAGTATGTATGAGTCCTAATAGGTCACTAGCGCGCATTCCAACACCTTTGAAGGAAACTCGAGTCATTTTACCGATAAGACATGATTCACACGTGCCAAATGATTCGTAATCAAATGGGGAGATAGTCCCATTGTCAATGAGCTTCTTTACACGTTTCTCATTTATGTGTCCCATACGGCAGTGCCATAGATAAGTTTGATCTTTGTCACCAACCTTTAATTTCTTATTATTCACATGCAATATGTCTGTGGTTTGATCTAAGATATAAATTCCATTCATGGAAAATGCTTTGCCATAAATCATTTCATTAAAAGAGAAAATACAGCTATTGTCTTTTATTGAAAATGAAAAACCGTCTTTATCTAGTACAGAAACAGAAATAATGTTCTTAGATAAACTGGGTAGATAGAAACAGTTATATAAATATAACTCAAAACCACTCGGGAGTTGGATTACATATGTTCCCACCAAAACTGCAGCAATTCTTGCTCCATTCCCCACTCGCAGGTCCACATCACCCTTTGCGAGAGGTGTGATGTTTCTTAGGCCCTCCAAATGATTACACAGATGAGAACCACAACCTGTATCAAGTACCCAAGTTCCGAAACTTGCATGGTTAATCTCAATCATATGAATAAAAGATGACATACCAACAGGAGTGACGCGGCCTACTTTTATGTCCTCACGGTACACGGGACAGTTCCTCCTCCAATGCCCAATCTTGTGGCAATGGTGGCACTCCATGTTACTGTCCTTGCTCTTTGCCTTGCCTTGTGAGCCACTGGTCTCACCAGGCCCACTCTTGCCGTTTCCTGACTTTTTAAACTTTGGCTTTCCTACAGCTAGGTCGCCATGACCCTTGCCCTTACCTTTGCCCTTGTTGGAAAACATGAGAACATCTTGCTTCATGCTCCCACTCCATTTCATATCATTCTCGGTCTGTACGAGAAGTGAGTGTAGCTGATGAAGACTTTTCTTCATATAATTCATATAGTAATTTGCCCTGAAAAGGGCAAAACCATCATGAAGTGAATGAAGCACACGGTCAATGAATATGCTCTCACTGATTTTGCAATCAAGTGCCTCCAGTTTCTTGACATTATCAATCATATCAAGAATGTGTGGGCTAACCGATTGGCCCTTCTGAAGTTTTGCCTCAAAGAAGCGACAGGTATGCTCATAAGTAACGATCCTCGGTGCTTTTGAGAATTCGTTAGTGAGCGTGGTGAAAATCTTGTTTGCACCTTGGGCAATGAAGCGTGTTTGAAAATTGCTTTCCATTGCAAAGATGAGTACGTTCTTTATCGCACCCGCTTCCATAACGAAGTCACTATATTCAATTGTCTCGTTAGCTCTCGCATTGGAGCCTGGGATTGGCGGTATTGGCTCAGTCAAGTACTTGAGCTTACCGTCAGCAATGGCAGCATTCCGTAATACCGCCTCCCAGTCCGCAAAGTTTGACCCGTCATTCTTTAGTCGCGTGCACTGATTCATGTGGTCCATAAAAGCTTTAAGCCAGGATTCGCGCGCGAGCGTGGCATTTGGCATAGGAATATCAGTATTTCCAGCCATTTGTTATATGCAGTATTATCAATATGAACGAGTTCTACACTGAAAAGGAAGAAAAAAAAACATAATAAGCATACTCATCGATTTGAATTTAAGTCTAGTGCAAAATTTGTTTTTATGCAAAGACTCGAGCATTTATACAATTAACCTCCCTCAAGAATTATATAAATGATCCCAAGACTCAATTATCTGTAAATTGATAAGCCAACCTCTTGGCTAATTCTACCTTTAGAATTCTTGGCCGATAAATTTCTGTAAATTCTATCTTTAGTCCATCATAATCACGAGAACCTCTTCGGACTATAATGTTGAGATAAAATAGGTTAACACACACTACTTACCCAACGTAGAAGGGGTCATATGGAGAGTAAGGTCCTATATGCCTACTGACGAAGAAGGGATTCATAGTAGTTTGGCCTATAAAGACTAGTCTCAATTTTAGGTTTAGAGGAAGATCCCATTAATTTTATTTTAATTCAATTTTAAGTGAACTAATATCTAGCATGCAAGAATGAATAAACTAAAATGATGGCTTAAATTCGAGTGACATCTTTATGTCCATGATAACTAACATTCAAATTATATGAGTCAATTTTCATGCATTTTAGTAGTAGGTGGTTTGGTTTAGGCGGAATATGATGCACTAACTATCATGTGATGAAAAAGCAACAAGAACGGAGAAATACATAAAATATTACAAAGTCTTAGTGTGGCCTATCTACCAAAATGAACAAAAATACAACTTTCGAATCCAACCCATTTGGACCCGAAAAGCTTGTCTTGATGTTTCATCTTGGTCCATGTATCGGGAGTGAGCAATCCGATCTCCATCTTTAGTCTTCTCAAAATACATTTAATAAATTACAAAATATAAACCTATTTACATTCTAATTTAAAAACATATTTTAATGAAAAATAAAATGGAGATTCGAGATCTCAAAATTACATCAAAGATCATGTTTCCATCATTACAAAAACATGATCAACTAAGGCCACACTAGGTAATACAAATTACAACCGATTGCAAAAATACGTAAATTAAACCATTCAACCATTCATTCAACATAATAAAATGCATCAACTATAAATTAATCATCCAAGACATAATTCATTCATTATGAAGAGTAATTTATCCAAACCACCTTTTAAAATGATCAAAATTATGTGACAATTTCTTAATTAATCACAATAACCCCAACCAAACATAATCCAATTTTAATTCATATTCTTTAACATGAATTAATACAACATTATTTTAAACCTCTTTAAAATAATTGGGTATCCAATTATTGTGAACTTATTCACAACAATAAACGAAACATTATCATTATAATGAATAATAACAAAAACTTACGAACAAAAATTAAAAAAAAAACGAAACAGCTTTTTTTTTTCTCTCGGCACCAGCAAAAACACACAAAAAAAACTTTTTTTTTCTTTCTTTTTTCGGCCGAAAACAAAAAAACAAAAAAAAATTCTAATCTTATATTTCACCAATTATGAAAAACATATAAAATAATTTCGTAGCCCTTGGCTCTGATACCACTTGTAAGAAATATCGGTATACTTCGTCATTATTTTACGGATTATAACGAAACTATAGTATATGAATTACGGGTCATAAATGAATTGCATAATATAAAATTATAGAAATTTATAATTAACCTTTGGTCCTAGAAAATTTGGCCTATAAACAATATCGAAATCGATATTCTCCTAATTGTTGCACCCAAGATGCTCCGAGATATGCCTTGCTTGTGCTAGTATTTTAAAGAAAAGTTACTGCTAATTTTTCTTTTTGTGTGATGATGAATGATAAAGAGAATTAGAGAGAAAAATATGAATTTTTCTTGTTCTCCTTCTCTTGTTTCGGCCGAACAACAATGGTAGTAGAAGGAGGAGTCTCTCCACTTTTTACTCCTCTTGTTATTAGGGTTTTTGACCTAGTTACCATAAGAGAATAAATAGGAGATATATTCTTTTATTTTTA
>JAIUZE010024098.1:0-15206 GCA_022085475.1 Heliosperma pusillum | reverse complement strand
CCCCGACTTGGATATAAACCCACCAAGCCGGGACACAGAAGCTATCAAGCGGCAAACTCCATATGCTCGTTCAAGATAGTACGGGCCTATCAATGTCATGGTCCAAGATACTCATTTAGAATTAGAATGGTCAAGACGCCATATACTCATAATTCTCTATGGGTACTTAGTCAACACAACACCAACCATATAATCAAACAGTCACGGGAAAAACATCCTATCATGTGACTAATTGCAGATAAATAATAATCAAGTATCATATCGCCTCATATCTACTAAGGCTAATTCATTAATTAAATACAACCTTACTTGAAGACAAATCCCCGACCCGAGTCCCGCGACGGGTCATCAGTCAAAACGGGGCTGACTATATCTTAGTTTGACCAAACCCGTTTGGTCAAACCGGCTAGAAACAGAGTCTTTACCACATAGACTTGATCATAAAAATCAACATATTCATTACATGCTATTATTAAGACTTCTAACATGTGAATTATTATATCATACCCCAAAAACCCGTTTGACTAAAAGGATATTAAATTAAACTACGATCTCGTCTTATAATTTCTAACATGTGAGAAATAATAATTTAATGAAAAACCTTTTTCATTAAATATTTTACTTATTAATATTTCTCGCTTGCTAATTATTACAAAACGCGATAAAAATGACGATAACTCAAAAACCGTCACAAGTCCCAAAGTGGGACCCACGGGCTGAGTTGGGCCGGACCCACATGGGCCTGGCTTGGGCCCCACGGCTGTTTTGGCTAAAAATGGCTGTTTTGATTTAATTTTTCTACAACCGATTTCTAATATTTTCCCGCATGCTTAACATAATTAAAACCCGTCAAAACAACAATTAAACAATCAAACATCGACACAACCTAAAGACCAAAACCCGGACCCACCTTGGACCAACCCATACCGGGTCTGAACCGGCCTGGACCGGTCTGGTTTGGTCCGGTTTAGTGCCACCAATTCGGCCACCACCACTACAACAACACCAAATTGTTTCTAACATGTTTTAATTAATCAACACCCATTTTAACAACCAATTTAACCATCCATCATACAACAATCATTATTATGAAAAATCATCCAAATTCACCAAGAACACTAACATATGAGAAATTTCCTAAACAACATAAAAATCATAACTTAATAAAAATCATCAAAATTCATCAACATGATAAAAACAACTCCTTATCATATTACTACCAAAATTCCATAAATCATAAAAACATGAACTAAAACAAAGATGAACCAAAAACTAAAGAAACAAAGGCTAAAGCTAAGTTACTAACTAAAACCATAAAAACCATAAAATGAACCAAAACTAAAGACTATGTGACATTATTTCGTCGAGTAAAACGGAATTGTTACCTTAGCTAGCAAACCACTTAGCACCAAAATAATAATAAGAAGTATAATATAAGAAACCCGTCTTCTAATCTTCCCCTAATATATACGAGCCACCAAACTCGTCTTCAAAATCTTCCCCTATAAGAAATGACAAGAAAACATTATTAGAACTTAAAACTTAATTTCTCATAATTAAAGTGTGGAAAACGATCTTGACGGAATTGAAATTAAACCGTACGTGAAGATGAGGAGCGAAGAGAGAGTCTAGATAATATCAGATAGGGACGGATTTAATTAAAAATGAATTTATGAAGTTTGCTCAAGAACGATATGAACAATTGAAGAACACAAAACAAGGAAGAACGATTAAAGAAAGTGATATTTCGATCTTTATTTGATTTGTTGAAAAATGAAAAGTTGTTAGTGAGTGGAGTGATGTGTGTGCCGTGTAATTATAGGCAAAAAGGGATGTCGGGTTTTGAAATTGTTGTTACGTAATTGACTTGCGTTTCATAATTATTTTACGGTAAACGATTAAATATAATTAACGATAAAGTTAATTAAACTAAATATCAAGATATTATGATATTGTAATGAAAAATAATGAAAATATCAAGACCTAAGAGAGGAGGGAGTGCCGTGTGGGATAGGTGAGAAGACGGATCTGATTTCGAGCGTTTTGCGTAATTCTCGTTAACTGATCGATAAAGTGAAATAATATCTAGATATTATGATATTGTAATCAAAAGTAATAAAAATATCAAGGTCTATTAGAGGAGAGGAAAGGAGAGGAGAGCCGTGTGGGTTTGTGGCTTGTCGGGTCTGATTTTTCTCGATTTGCGAAATCTCCGTTGACGGATCGATAAAGCTACAAATATCTTAGATATTTGTATTAGTTTAATCGAAACAATTAAAATATCTCAAGTGAGTGGAAAACGATGACATGGCGCGTGACTCATGCCAAAGTCGAGTTTCGAGTTTGTTACGGGATTTACGATGAGTCGGGAATAGTTAAATGACGTTCGGTTAAAACCGTAAACGTTATTCTTTAAATTCCCAATAAATTCAAAATAATTATATTAAATTATGATAAATCTTAATAAATCTAAATAAAAATAAATCAAAAATATTATTTTTTTAAATAAAATTTCGGTCTTCAACTTATGATGCGAGTCGGGAAAAAGTCAACGGAAGTCAAAGTTGACTGAAAAGTCGAGAAAAGTCAAAGATGACTTAAAAGTCAAGAAAAGTTTAGGACGACTTAAAAGTCAAGAAAAGTCAATGAAGACTTTTAAAAAGTCAAGAAAAAGTCAAAGACGACCTAAAAGTCAAGAAAAGTCAAAGATGACTAAAAACGGTCTTTTCATGAAATCTCTCAGAAATTCCAAATACGACCGCGGAATTTCAAAATAAGACTCGGAACAAAAATTCCTATTTTAAAAACTTAAGTTCTACTGAAAAGTGTTAGTAAATATTTTTACTAGAAAAATCGGGTACTTTTCGGGTTGTTACAATGTATGAGAATGACGTATGGGATCTGGTTGACTTATCTGATAAGGTTCGGCCTCTTCAGTGCAAATGGCTTTACAAGATAAAGCATTCTGTAGAAGAACAACCAGATACATACAAGGCACGACTAGTGGCAAAGGGTTTCACTCAAGTGCACGGATTGCATTATGATGAAATTTTGCACCCGTAGTCATGCTGCGTTCCATTCGGATAATCTTAGCGATTGCCGCTTTTCATGACTATGAAATTTGGCAAATGGATGTGAAAACCGCCTTCTTAAACGGTTATTTAGAGGAGGAGTTGTACATGGTACAACCCGAAGGTTTCATTGATCCTAAGAATCCTAAGAAGGTATGCAAGCTTAAGCGTTCCATCTATGGACTTAAGCAGGCTTCACGGAGTTGGAATCATCGTTTCGACTAGGTGATAAAAGAGAATGGATTTACTCGATCGGTCGAGGAACCATGCTTATATATCAAGTCGAGTGGGAGCAAGATTGTCTTCCTAATATTGTATGTCGATGACATCCTCTTGATTGGGAATGACATACCTCTCTTAACTTCGGTAAAAGTTTGGTTAAAGAACCATTTCCAGATGAAAGATCTGGGCCAGACACAAAGAATTTTGGGGATCCGTATCTACAGAGATAGATCACGACGGATGTTATCCCTCAGTCAGGAGTCTTATATAGATAAGATTCTTGAGAGGTTCAGCATGACCAACTTCAAGAAGGGGAACCTTCCAATGGTCTCTGGGATGCATTTGAGTAAAGCTCAAGCACCAAAGACATCGGAAGAGGTCGAGCGCATGAGTCGGATTCCTTATGCATCAGCTATAGGATCGATCATGTATGCCATGATATGCACACGTCCAGACGTGGCATATGCATTGAGTATGACAAGTCGATACCAAGGCAATCCAGGTGAAACACACTGGATGGATGTTAAGAATATCCTTAAGTACCTACGGAGGACTAAGGATTGGGTATTGACTTATGGAGGCGACAGTGAGCTATGCGCAATCGGTTACGCAGATGCTAGCTTCCAAACGGATCGAGATGACTCAAAATTTCAGTCTGGATTCGTTTTTACTCTTAATGGCGCTGCGGTCAGCTGGAAAAGCTCCAAACAAACTGTTATAGCAGATTCTACGACTGAGTCCGAGTACTATGCTGCTTCAGAGGCTGCGAAGGAAACTATATGGATGCGTCAATTCTTACAAGGACTAACTGTAGTTCCTAGTTCGGATGACCCGATCACCAGCTATAACGAGTCTAAGCATGTACAACGGAAGGCTCACATGATCCGAGATTATGTGGAGCAAAGGGAGATAGTAATAGACAAGATTGCTACGAATGATAACGTAGCAGATCCTCTCACTAAACCACTGAGATATGATAAACATGAAGGGCACGTTATTTCCATGGGAATCAAACGTGTTCCTGAGTTGTATTAGTTGTTTTGTATGGATTAGACACATGTATCTTTTTCATAAAAACTATCTATAAAATCATCGTTTTGTTTTATATTTTGTTTTTCATGTGGGTTGTACGGACAACATTGAACACCACAAAGTGAACTGAATTACATTATATTTATTTTGGTCCGTAATTGCCTACATGAGCTGATAACTCTGGCAATTATTTTGTGACGTCGATTGATGGTGGGTTCAACGAGCCATAAGTCAAACTGTTGACCGATCGATCACATATGCGAGTTATAATGATACTGCGCAGGACATTTTGTGACAACGTTATGGAGTCCTAAATGTTTCGGAACATTAGGTGCCAGGTCGTGGATAGGACATCCATAGTGTTCCTAGAGTCGATTCTTTTGACTATCGACTGTCTCTTGAGATAAAGGCAGTTTTTTGGGTGACTTTGGTTTCTTTCTCATGGTCGACCGTAACAGAAGGCTAAGTAGATTTTCACTGGGTCATTTCATACTGCGCTTGTATCTGCAAGATTCGAGTTGAAGAAAATATCCTACCTTTATCAGGATATGATATTTCTCAGGGCCACTCGAGGAGCTGTAACTGAAATGCATGGCCATGCTCGAATACAGATTCGTTTATCAGTTAAGTTACTCTCTAGTCGGGGAAACCACTCTTGATACTGATCACTTGTAAACTACGACCTTTGTAAATACAGACTTTGCAAATTGGTTTACATTGAGTGGGAGAAATTTATTATGGATATGAGAATCGGTTATCGCACATACACTTGTACGGACAAGTGGGAGATTGTTGGAGCTAGTGTCCTCCAGTTAGTGCAATAACATAAATAAATCTCTGTAGGTTCACAGGGTATACTCTGTATAATAATCAGTTGATTAACGTTTATCAATAACGGTTGGCTTGCTAGATAAGTTTGATGTTATTGTCATACAGATGGCGGTGATCAACTGGTCCCTAAAAGTCACACCTATAGGATTTGTTTGAGAGATGTGATTATTTGAGAAAATGATCATATTGATGCCTAATTAAATGACTAAAAGGTTAGTCAGTGTATTTGACTAAAAGGTTAGTCAATGTGATGATGAGACGATTATTTAATAATGATTAAATAAAGTTAGCTGAGACGAATTAACTGTAATTCGTAAAATTGAATATAAAAGGTTATATTTAATTATAGTATATAATGTAAGCTAATTAAACGTAAACCGTTATAATTAATAGGCAAATTATAAATATACGGATATTTATAATTAATGACGGATTATAATGTCGGTCCATGTAAAACGACGATTATAAGATATTACATTATATTGGAAGCTAAAATGACCGAAACACGGTATCCAGATACACTTGGGTTTTCGGGTCAATGGGTAGTTAGTTTGAGGAGACATAAAAATCCCCTCATATAAAAACCTACCAAAGATTGTCGTGAGAAAAGAGGAGGTGCAGGAGAAAAGTGTTTTTGATTTTCCTAACCTAATTCTCTCTCTCTGCCTCCATCTCATCTAAAAATCACACAAACTGACAAAAGTTAACGGTAACTTTTGACAAACACAAAAACAAAAGGTTAGCAGTAACTTTTGTATTACTTTCTAGCAAAAGAAAAGGGTATTTCTCGGAGCATCTTGGGTGCAACGATTAGGAGGATATCTGTGTTGATATCTGTTCTTAGGCCGAATTTTGCTAGGACCAAAGGTTCAATTCGTTTTCTCTTTATTTTATATCGTTTTCATATTTATGACTTGCATTCATATTATATAATTTTGTTAGAATCCTAAATTTTAAGGGGATGTAAACTGTTATTTCCCACACATAGCATACATCAAACTTCCCACTGCATTAGCATAAGTAACCCGAGACATGTATGCCTTTTCTTCAGCTAACTTAGGTGCAAACACAACAGACAGATGTGCATTTGATGCACTAGGATTATTTAGGGATTTAGCTGTAGACATGCCAAATATTGACAACACCTTCTGAATATAGCCTTTCTGAGATAAGAAAAGCTTCTTCTTGCTTCTATCCCTGAATATCTCTATTCCCAGAATTTTCTTCGCTGCACCCAAGTCTTTCATCTCAAACTTAGTACTTAAGAGACCCTTCAGTTTCTGAACATCAGACCTTTTCTCTACAGCTATTAGCATATCATCGACATATAGGACTAGATAGAGGAATGAATCATTTGCAGCCTTACTTTAGTATACCCAGCAATCATAAGGACACCTATTATAGTCGATCTTCATCATATAACTGTCAAACCGCTTGTACCACTGCCTAGAAGACTTGTTCAGCCCATATAAGGACTTTTTCAGCATGCAAACGTAATCTTCTTTTCAAGGAACCTGGAAACCCTCTGGCTGAGTCATGTATATCTCTTCCTCCAACTCTCCACGTAGGAAAGTTGTTTTAACATCTAGTTGTTCAAGCTCTAGATCCCGATGTGCAACTATCGCTAGTAGCACCCTGATGGAAGTATGTCTGACCACTAGTGAGAAAATATCATTGTAGTCTATCCCCTCTCTTTACGTGAGCCCCCTAGCTACAACCTGAGCTTTATACTTGACCCATTCAACCTCTGTTTCCCCTTCCTTGTTCTTGAAAACCCATTTGCATGTAACAATCTTTCTATCCCTCGGCCTCTTGGTTAATTCCCATGTCTGATTTTTCTGAAGTGACTCCATCTCGTCTCCCATTGCAGCAAGCCATTTGGGAGACTCAGTACCAGTAACTGCTTCTTTGTAGGTGGATGACTCAGTACCAGAATTTCTCCTTACTTTGCTTTGGAGTAAAGCACTAAGCTTATTACGATAGTAAAAAGCTCGGTCTTCATCATCCTTGATGAGCCTTGGTGCAAAGTGAGCAAGCTTGTTGAATTGAGTGGTGAAGTCTTGAGCCGTCAAGTCACCTTTCTTGAAATCAATGAATTCCTTGAGCCGTTGTTGCTTGAGTTCCTTGGGATAAAATCGGCCTTCAACAAGAGCCTTGCAACATTCCCAATTGAAATTGACTTCAAGAGTAGCGGTGGGATTAGTAAGCCACCAATTGTTGGCTCCCCTCACAATAAAGTGCTTAGCAATCCTCACTTTGTCCTCTTCACGGACTTGGTACAAGGCGAATTGCTTTTCCATCTCCTAAAACCACTCCGAGAGCTCGGTAGGGTCCGGTTCTCCACCATATGGCATGATCTTGCTTCTAGCAATTTGGCTAGCCGCCCAAGAATAGCCTCCTTGGTGATTGTCTTCTCTATGACGAGGGACTTGGTCGGCATGAGCATTAGCCGAATCTTGTTGGTTCCTTAGAACTTGAGTAAAAGCCTCAAGAATGACATTCTCTACTACTCGAGGTCTAACCATCTTCATAAGAAACAAAAATAAAGCAAGTTAATCCTAACACTTAGCATAAACAAAGAGACTACCAAGTAAAGTCCTTAATTTCTACCCATCTCTCATTTATTATTTCAAGGTCAAGTAGTTTAAGTTTAGGGTTCATGTGTGTGCGTCGGAAGCGTTAAAGCTCTGATACCAACTGTGACAAACCTCACGATAGCGGGAATAAAATATAAAAAACATGCAATTTAGATAGCGGAAAATACGATATTTTTGAAACTTTTAACATGCCAAAAGAAAAGTACGAGGAATGTCAAATAATTACAAGCTAAAGTATAATATACTACAAAGAGACGTAGACTCTCAAAACGTGATCAAATATCAAAGTTGTTTAGCAAAACTAGCTAAGAAACGTCTATGGGTGAATCCTCGAGGCCCACGCCCGCTAGCTCACACCCGAACCCAAAAACAACTAGCAAAATCCATCCAAGCAACCTGTTCATCCATGAAAACATGAACGCCACAGTCAGTGGGGAGTAACTCTGGGTTCTCCCAGCCATATCACAAATAACATACTTAAACGGTAATACAAAGTAAAAGCATACACACATACACACACACACACACACACACACACACACACACACACACACACATATATATATATATATACATGTGAATTACGAGAATTATAAATAAGCGTTTCAATATATATAAAGATATAGGCGCATGAGGTACAAAACTGTAAGCATCAGATTATAGACAAACTCGGGGAAAGACACACTTAGGCAACCATATACTCACTAGGGCTTGCATCTCACCGTTAGCGGCATATACTTGATAAGATAGAGACTCGACATATAAACCACGCCAAGTCATCAAACGGTCACAAATAATCAACATATAACCATTCATCCAAACGTACGAATACGGTGACAATATCTCTCACGGTTAATGACACGCACTAGCACCATGTACATAGCAAGTATGATCAATACGCATCCACGGGATAAACATTTCCCTGAACTCATACACGATTAATATTTCGTATATGTAAACTCAATTCCTCCCGGTAGGACGACAATAATAATACGGTCCTAGTCTTAACCTGACCAGACTCTCGGAATAAACATGTTCCGATTCGACATGCGATAAACATTTCGCATCCAAGACTCGGTCAAACACAGAAGCCGAGTACCCCAAATTCGGTTAATCTTCACGAAAGAGGCAGAAAGAGTACAAGCATCATAAAAAAGCGGTACGCTACATGCAATGACACCACCTTGCAAAGATACGACATTTGACGGTCGGGTCGATCAACGCATAGCGTTCGCCTCCTAAAAACGTCGTCATATCTCCACTAAAACATGCATACAAGCATTTGGGATACATCTCCTCGTTCCGACATTCCAGTCTAACGAGCGAGGAGGTATAGCCGGGGAATGAGAGTTCATAGCACTTAACAATTAGTGCTCAAATCATAACATATGTAAAACTGACTCAAAAAAAAGGGGGACATATCAAAATCGTCACAAAACATGTGATATAAGCGAATGGAATATCATATATTCTAAACATGAATATTTAATGCTATTACGTAAATTTATACAATAAACGAACCATACAAACTATTATAAATGAATGTATAACAAAAGAAAAGAAGAAGAATTACAGCGTGTACCAGCCGGTCAAGGTGACCGGCCGCCGGCTACCCGGCTGGCACTTTAGCAACAATCGATAATTATTAAAAATACAGGGTTTCCCAGCCGGTCGACCGGCAGCCGGCTACCCGGCTGGGACCATAAGCTTAATGAGAAAAGAAGGAAGGATAAGGGGATGTCTCAGCCGGCCGACCGGCTGAGACCTACATAACACCAAAATGCATCAAAAATGTCAGCCACCCTTCCAGCCGGTCAGCTGACCGGCAGCCGGTCGGTCGGCTGGGAGCACATACCCACGAAAATCATCACTCAACATCAATAATCATCAACAATCCTTAACAATTATCAACAATCATTTAACCAACACAAGTTCTATAGCCACACATCCAATTCCAACACATTTACTAACTTCAAGCTATATTACGTATCTAATAAATGTCACTAGACATTTAGTAAACAACAACTAAAGCATATAAGACACGTATTGATATAGAGTAACCTTTCACCGTTACCTTTTCGCGTCTTCAATCTTCGTCTAGGTTCTCCTCCACTAAGTAGTAATCTTTGTTGAGGTCTTGAAGGTCTCCACCTACAATTAGACAGCATAAGATGAATATAGTTCACCTTTGAGAAAGACGGATAAATTGAAATATGAGAAAGACGGTAATTTTATTACCAAACAAGATAGAGGACGATAAGAGGGGAAGATTATGAAGAAAATAAGAGGGTTTGGGTGAGTAATGAAGGAGTAGTGATGATCTTGAGCTTGATCAAAAATGGAGTTTAGGGTTTTGGTTACTTGTTGAGGAAGAAGGAGTAAGTGGAAAAAGAATGAGGGAGTTAGGGTTTATAAGGGTGAATGGAGAAATATGGGGGAAAAAGCCCAAAAGCGCCTTAAGGCGTAACTCACACGGAATTTCGAGTAAAGTCCGAATACAAACTCGGATTTGCTAAATTAGACACGGGAAACTAAGTTCTAGACTAAATCTAAAATTACGCTGAAAAGTATCCGTATAATATTTTTAAATTACAAATAGGGTACATTTGCGGGTGTTACAAAATCGCCCCATATTACTGTTCAGTTAAAAATACCGCAAGCGTACGCGTCAATTGTAGATGCTTACGAGTCGATCTCAGGGAAGTAAAGATAAGTACTAGTCGAATTAGATTATACTTTAGCTACGAGGAATCAATAATAAAGAATTAACTAGACTAAATTTATAAGCAAATAACAACGATTTAATCAAATTCTAAAAGGTCTAAGGTCCATAGTCTCGTTATAGGTCGACAAGCTCTACTAAGGATAAATAATTACCAACTCACTACTCGGATTAGACACCATCTAATCTGCTATTAACAACTCTTCCGAGTCAATTAAACTCCCTAATATTGATCAACCTACTTACTTCCATAAGCAAATTAAACCAAGTAGAGGCATTAAGTTGATAGCTGAGTCCTAATTATCAATCAGACACTTCCATGAATAACTAATAATCAAAGATGAGATTAATGTTCTAAACTAAACCGCCTTGCTTCCACAAATTGATTTAGCTTTAACCTATTATTAGATGATGAAGTTGGTGGATAAATCTCGTCACAAAACAATTCTCAATTCCCATTGAACAATTAACTTGCTTTTAGATTCATTCAATCAAAAACAACTATCAAATTCAATATAAATCTTTATCTAAATCCGAGATACCAATTAGGTAATCAAAATTAACAATTCAATTCATGCTTGTCATCCCTACAACAATCCTAAGAACCCTAGATGGGAAATTACTCACTCATAATAAAAGAAGACAAACAATTCATAATTAAAACAATATAAGACATAATTAAAAGAATAGATGAAAGACACCTTGTAATTAAAGAGCCTGAATGTTGAATAGAACAAAATAGAATTGCAATAATCCAAAGAGCGAAGTAATTAAATCTTAATCTAGAGAGTTCTTGTAATTAGGGCTAATGATATTCTAAGCCTAAGATAAAAACAATGTAGGTAAAACTAAGTATTCAAGGGTTTCTTAATAATAGGTCTTTTATTAGAACTTGGAAACTAAGCTAAATTGGAGTTTCCAAAACTCGAATATGGGTTTTCGTAGTCCCCCTGCCCGGGGCTAATTTCCCCCCGCCCGGGGGAGTACTTCTGCCCAATTGCGGCTTTTAGTGCCAGTTTCCCCGCCCGGGTACATAACTCCCCCCGCCCGGGGAAGTTCTTCTTGTCCTCTCTTCTTCATAAAATACTTCAATCTTTATGCTCATGACATCTAAGCCTTTGTCCTTCATTCCAATGTCCGAGAACTTGTTTCTCAACACTTCTAATGGATACCTTTCCAAGGATGGTTCATTTTGACCTGAAACAAACACGAAACATACCAAAGCGTAGTATATATCGAAACATGACGAAACCATGCAAATATAGCCTAAAATCATATCAAGGGGAGTCAAAATAAGCCTAACTAAGCTACTAAATACACGTAAAATAAGCACTTAACAAATTCCCCCAAGCCGAAACCTTGCTTGTCCTCAAGCAAATACTCAGCAAACAATCAATAAATAGGAGGACAAGATAGTGAAATGGCTAAACAACTCAATACCAAATGCATCACCCTACACGAATTTAGCATCATACATGTAAAGGCATCTTCCCTTGTTGAATCAAAGGGAAGGGTGAAAACACAAACATAATTAGTGATCATAAGACGGTGCAACACCCCACTCCATGCTCAATCCTTTAACCGTGCAATACCATGTACTAGGCGCTCACAAGATGTCACTCATCACACATAGACCAAGGCAATTTTGATTATGGCACTCACCTATTCAACCTGCAGGAAATGTTCAAAAATGTCACTACACTCACAATAAAGAGTGGAATACCCCTTCAATTCTCATGCATTCAAGTCAAACAAGCGAGGCAAAGGGTTGCAACAAGGCTTAGGTCGAAGGGTAAAAAGTGGCAACATATTTGGATAATGCGGAGTTAAAAGCCGGTAGTCCCGTATTTGTACTTACCAAAGGAATATCCAACATTAGGAACCCAACATCACTAAGTAGACAATGTAAGACAATCCGGAAAGAGCTAAAACACAATGGTGAAATGATCTTATACCTTGTAACATAAGGAAAGTGATAAATATGCTAGAAAATCACTACTTCCCATTTAAATCCCATTAGACACCATTTGTTTATCACAATACAAAGCAAACTCTAATCCAGATATAAACTCAAAACCCAACTTAATGGACTATCTCTTCTTGATTATAAGCAAACTTCTCCATGTCATTCCCTCTTTTTTTCCTTTTTTTCTTTTCTCTTTTTTTTTTCATCAACTCTTTATTTTCATGAGAGGAACGACATGGGATAAGAGTAATAAGATACACAAGTCCAAAGAATAAACTCCATGCTATCAACAAGCGACATATATTAGACCAGACAATTCAACACCCTTACCCACCTTCAGTAGCAAAATAACCACAAAAGTACTACACACGACTGACCCGGCTAAGGTTGGAGGTTTTGGAATGTAGCTATATAATGTGGGTTAACCAATGAATATCAGGCTAGAAAGGCTAAGACGGGCTACAAGCAGAGGATTAATTCAAAGGGTAATGAAACAAGTCTATTTGGCCATATGGAGTTCAAATTATAACAAAAGAAACATGCCTCATAACGCAAGATGATCGAATGCACAAGGAGAACAGGGGGATACGTCACACTTAAGTAAAGCGCATCGTGGAGGGAAACTACTCACAAATCCTAACAATGAGACCGGATACACGTACGCCGGTCTTGGAGGCTCTACATCCTCTCAATTTAAGTAGTTATGCCTAATACATGGTGTGGTCAAGGATCTCGCGCCCCGTGAGGTGTCACGGTGTCAAGACTCATCTAGTTATATTTTCAAGTTGTCTTAGAAAGACAACTAAGGCCTAAAACATGCAATTAGCAAGCTTCAAAGGTTAGCAAAATGGAATGAGACATAATCAATGTTTAAGCATAAGCCAAATCCACTAGAAATAAGATATCAATGTTTTTGGATTTTTAAGATTTTTTGATTTTTTTTTTTGAAAGAAATGCAATGTGATGAATGAATAAACTACTAACTAGATAACTACAACACATATATAATGAAGTGTATCCTCCCCCAAGCCTAAACGACGCATTGTCCGAAATGCATAAGAAGTTCAAAACATGGGACAATAAACAAAAGAAGGGGGGATGGGGTTTGACCGACAGCATGGTCAACCGCGCCCGGACGAGCTAAACAGATCCTTCATTATTATTTGTTAAAATGAGAAAACGAAAATAAATACATACCTAACTTGGGTTGCCTCCCAAGAAGCGCTTCTTTAACGTCATTAGCTTGACGCTTTTGCAAATTATTAACCTGAATTGCCCTTAGATGAGCGATAAGCAATATCTGGTGGTACACATCCATCATCGATTAACCTTGCTTTCTCTTTCACCTTGGCACGCCAAATTACTTCTCCTCTGGAATGATGTTGACTAGTGTAGGTGGGATGCACTAGGCCTTTACCTTGATCCTTCAAGGATGTTGATCTCGCTACCTTAACCATATAATTTCTTTCAGGGGGTTCTACTGATGGCTTAACAATCTCAGCGCAAACATTGATAGTAGCACCAATAGCAGGATATGGATTAGAAATGGGGAAAGAGACTTGTGGCTCAAGTAGTTTGAAGGTCACACTTTCATCCTTAACTCTCAAAACTAGTTCACCTTGTTGCATGTCTATCAATGTCCTACATGTGGCTAGAAATGGTCTCCCTAAGATTAAGGGTATTTCATTGTTTTCTTCCATATCTAGAACATGAAAATCCACGGGAAAAGTGAACTTATTTACCTTGACCAAAACATCCTCAACTACCCCACACCGGGGATTCGGATAGTAGTATCTGCCATTTAGAGCGACACCTTAGATAGTTTAAGGTCCTTAAATCCCAATTTATGAAAAAGGGAAAGAGGCATCAAATTTATACTAGCACCAAGATCACACAAGACCCTCTCAAATTTCATTCCATTTATCATACAAGGGATAGTGAAACTACCTGGATCCTCAATTTTGGGTGGTAAGTTATTTAGCAGAACAGATGAACAATCTTCAGTTAATAAAACTGTTTTAACAGACTCAAGGAACCTCTTCTTAGATATGAGTTGTTTTAACAACTTGACATATGAAGGCATTTCACTAAGAAGATCAAGAAAGAGTGTGACAACCCTCGCGAATGCGGAAATATAAAACATACAAGCATGTGAATTATATAGCGGAAATAGGTAGTTTTTAAAAACTTTTATACATGCAAGTTAAATAAAACGAGAAGTGTCAAAATATTACAAACTAAATAAAAATACCACAAGAGACGTAGTCTCTCAAAGTGTTAACGAAAGACAAAGTAATTAGCAACTAGCTAAACAACGTCTAGAGGTGTTTCATCCAGGGACAACGCCCGCTAGCTCACACCCGAACCCAAAATAGCATAAGCAAAAAGCCATCCATGCAAGCAACCTGTTCATTCATGAAAAACATGAACGCCACAGTCAGTGGGGAGTAACTCCGGGTTCTCCCAGCCATATCACCTTTAACGTACATATAAGGAAATACAAAGTAGAGCATGCATATATAAATATACATGTGAGTTACGATAAGAAAAGATAGGCAATACAAGATATAATTATAAGATCACATGGAAATCAAATCCGAAGCCATCATGTTATTCAAAGACTCGGGGAAGACACTCTTAGGCAATCGAATACGCGCACTAGGGCTTGCATCTCACCGTTAGCGGTATAAGATTGATAAGATTGAGACTCGACAGACAAACCAATCAAGTCATCGATGATCCCAATAAATCCAACATATAATCAT
>JAIUZE010024097.1:0-24355 GCA_022085475.1 Heliosperma pusillum | reverse complement strand
TGTGACATCTCGTTGGAACCGTAACGAGGATAAGCTATCACGTCCATTTGATTTTCTGCATTTTCATGTCGAGAACTCTAGTAATGAGACCGTTTGAGTGGACCCTTGTTTTCGTTGGTTTCCAAACAACGTTGTTTTGGAGAGGTATCTATGTTTTTTATTCATCATGCTTCATAAACTTGTTCTAATGCTTATTTATCATGTATTGACTCATGTTTATCATATTTAAACTTATATGATTCCCTATTCTCATGTTTGTGACGGTTTTTGGTATGTTCCCACTTTGAGTCGGTTTTTACAAATGATACGGTTTGAGCACTATTTTGTCTTGTGCTTGGTACTCTCATTTCCTTGGCTACCTTCCCGTTCGTAAGGCTGGAATGTCGGAACGGAGAGGTATCCTACTGCGTAAATGCATGTGTTAGTGGGCCTACGACGACGTTGTTGGGAGTTGAACGCTATGCGTTGATCGACCCGGCCGTCAAATGTTGTGTACTTGCGAGGTGGTGTTATTTCCATGTAGCGTACCGCTTTTTATGAGGCTTGTGCTCTTTTCCGCCTCTTTCGTGAATTGATCTACCGAATTTGGGGTACTCGGCCTCTATGATTGACCGAGTCTTGGATGCGAAACGTTATCGCATGTCGAATCGGAAAATGTGATTCCGAGAATCTGGCCAGGTTTAGATTAGGAGCCGTTTTATTATCGTTCCTACCAGGAGGAAATTAGTCTACATATACGAAATGAGAATCGTGTATGCGTTCAGGGAAATATATCCCGTGGATGCCTGTTAATCATACTTGCCATGTACACGGTGCTAGTGCGTTTCATTTACCGTGAGAGAGGTCGTCATTGTATTGTTATGTGTGGATGCGTGATTACATGATTGATTATTCATGGTCATTGCATGACTTGGCATGGTTTGTTTGTCGAGTCCCAATCTTATCACACTTATACCGCTAACGGTGAGATGTAAGCCCTAGTGAGCGTATTCGGTTGCCTAAGAGTGTTTTCCCCGAGTCTTTGTATCACATGATGGATTCGGATTTGTATTCTATATGCTTTTATCATTATATATTGAATTGCCTATCTATTCTTATCGTATCTCACATGTATATCTATATATGCATGCTTCTACTTTGGTATTTCCTTCTATGTATGTTTGATGTGATATGGCTGGGAGAACCCGGAGTTACTCCCCACTGACTGTGGCGTTCATGTTTTTCATGGATGAACAGGTTGCCTGATTGGGTGGCTTTTTGCTTGATATTTTGGGTTTGGGTGTGAGCTAGCGGGCGTTGTCCCTGGATGAAACACCTCTAGACGTTTATTAGCTAGTTTGCTAATCACTTTGATATTGATAACATTTTGAGAGACTTCGTCTCTTATAGTATTTTGTATTTGGTTTGTAATTTTTGACACTCCTCGTATTTTCTATCTTGCATGTATAAAAGTTTTTAAATGTTTCATATTTCCGCTATATAATTCACATGCTTGTATGTTTTATATTTCCGCATTCGCGAGGGTTGTCACAGAAGCCATGAAGAGCGACCCATAGAGTCATGGAATCGGTCTCCCGCAACCACGTCATATAAACACTTTTGATACATCATATATCACAACAAACCCCAAACTCCAAAAATGTGTCACAATTATATCACAATACACATCAATCAATCAAATACACGTAAAATAATTAGGGAATTTCTACCTTTGAGCAAAATTTTAAATCAACAATCAACAATCAAGAAAGATGAAGCTAGAACTCCTCTTCTACAAACTCTCCACCTACACAATATAATAGTATATTTACTACTAATCTCCCCCAATTTATCAATCAAATATAAACAATATACTATCCATAACCCAAATCCTAGAAAAATTGACAAAAGAATTGACAAAAGGATTACCTACCAAAAGTGGAATAAACTAGATCTAGATTGGAAAGATCTTCTCACAAAACTGCTAAAGAACGATTAAGGAGAGTATTAGAGGTTATAACAGATTATTACAGAGTGTTTAGGTGAGGAAAGATAGAGAAGTATCTAATTAGAATGATAGTTATCCCATTTAACCCCTTTTTAAAGAAATAAACCCATCGGATGATAAACACTTGAACCGGATCCACTTGGTAGAGTACTTAATATACTCGACCGAGTACATGCCAACATACACTATAAAACTCACACGGAAAACCGGATCCACTTGTTCCGTCAGTAACGCCTATTTTCCGTTTGGAATGAGCATTACTGACGGAAAAATCCGTCAGGAACGCGCGTCGCTTCAATTCGTCACAAAAAACTTAATTCTGACGGATTTTCCGTCATTAATATAACTTGTTGACGGTTTACTGACAGATAATCCGTCGAACACTATAGGGCCAATCTGAGCCAAAGTCAACATATTGTTGACCATATTGACGGAAAATCCACCAGTTGTGATACACGGATTGGTAATCCTTGTCGAACTGTGGTACATGGGGAACCACAGAGGGGCGCACTTGGATGGACATGCGTAGAAATACGCATTTGTGAAGTCGCCACCAATTTTTATGGAAAGTTGGAACTGTTCGAATACTTCATGCCATGTCAAGACATAAAGTGATGACATGAACACTAAGAACTCGTTACCCTTAGCATTCTATATCTGGAATGAGTTACGTGGATGCCAATGAACGCTGATGTTCACAGATATCTGGAGTAAGGGGTTAGGGTACGTATTAGGAAGCTCTTTAATCGAACACCTAATTCCACCGCCTCGATAGCGGCTTCTACTAATGATTAAGGAAATCGTTCGTAATTGATATGTCATCGATTGTATGCATGCAATTAGAGGTTTGTATGCATGCAGTTAGAGGTGGCAATCGAGTCAATCAGGTCGGTTACGAGTTGGGTTCAGGAAGTTCGGGCCATGTCGGGCTCGGGTTTGGTCGGTTTAAGTTGCTTATTCAGGTCGACTCGGGTTCGGGTTGGGTCGCTTACGGGTCAGGTTAATCGGGTCAATAACTATAACAGGTCGGTTCAGTTTCGGATCGGTTGACCAATGAGTCGGGATATATCAGGTCAATATGCTTGATCAGGTCGAGTCCGGTTTGGTTCGGGTTACTGATGGGTCGAGTATTTTATAATGTCGTCTTAAATTTGAAAAGTAATCGGGTCAATGGTCAGGTCGTTCTGTTAAAAGATCACTTTTGAACTTATGAATTATAATATTGGATTAGAGGAACTCGATACAAAAGATATTTGTAAAATATAAGAGTATAACACTATAAAAGTTGATGATTGTATAATTTCATTGAACACGTGTGTTGCTCGACCACGGTTATAAGTATATGACATGAGTGCCTATCCAGTGTCGGATTCGCCTATATTATGGACAAGAAATAATGTTTTTGGTCTAAATTAATCAGTTGTTTATGTAATTCATAGTTTTGAACATTTGACATATGAAGTATGGGAAGGAACTAAATGAATTACCTATGAAATAGATTTTATTTATTATCTTGACGGTGATCCTACGTATTTAATTTTGAATATGCTCTATTAGAATGGTGTATTTGAGGTTTGGATTTTAAGATCATAATTAATAACCGAGATCGAATAGTATGGTCATAACTTATAACTCTTTCTTCCTTTTATTGTTTTCAATGGAGCCAAAACTAAACACTCTTTTTCTCACAAAGCGTTAATTTAAAATTTTCTACATATATCACTTGAAAAATAATTATTAATAAGTTTAACTAGGAATATAGCGTACTAAATTTACAACTGACAATTTATTTAAGATTACATTTTGTTTTGAAAAATAAAATGAGCGATAATTTTTTATATCAAATTTTTTAGCAAAAAAACAAACTATACAGGAATTTAGATTCTTAAAAAAGATTATTTGGCTGAGTAGGGTCGAGTTTAATCGGGTTAAAACGGGTTACATGTCGGTTCAGTTTGGTTTGGGTCGGGTCGGTTTTGTGGGTGAATCGGGTTTCTGGTCGGGTCGGGTCGAGTCACAAGTTGGTTCGGGTCATATCATTTCAGGTTCTATCGGTTTATCGGTTAACCTTCGGGTCGGTTCAGGTCGGTTTCAGTTTAGCAAATTTACGGATTCTATCAGGTCGGTTTTCAAATAAGTTAGGTCGGTTCTTCGGGCCGGGTCACCTTTTGCCATCTCTACAAGCAATGCAACATCCAACGTTTGAATCCTAGAATGTGAATTAGACTATGTCGGTGAACACGTAATTAGCACTCAATAATGTCGCATTTGAGAATTTAGGGTTAATTACATACGAAAGGCAAAGAAAAATCATACAATTACAATGACTGAATGAGATAACAATATATTACAAAGATCCACGTCAGAAATATACTCAAAACGGAGGTTTGAAGAAAAGGAAAAGGTTTGAAAACTAAAAGACACATTACGAGCAATAATACGACTAATAGTTAATTAATTACGCAATTAAAGCTACGTGCAGCAGGAGCTCACCCAAGAGGCCTTGATGATCAAGCCACAAGCCAGATAAGCCTGACCACAAGACCCCCTCAGATTGAAGCTCGAACCACAAGGTCCAAACATCAGGCCATGTCAAGCCAAATTCAAGCCAAACCAAGCCAAGATAATGAAGAAGACATCCCAGGGTTCACCAAGTCATGCCAGGGTCCAAGTCAGTCCACATTTCACACACAAGCCAGGAACAATGCCTGTCAGGGCTCATCAGACCAGTCAGCAAGCCAAGCACCAAGGAGGTACACCAGGGCATCCCAGCCACCCCCACCATGGCCTACTATCAAGCCAACTCATTAATCAACAAGTTTGTCCAGGAGAGTCCCCTTAGAAGTCTAGCAAAATCTTAAGTTACAAGCAGTCCAAACCAAGGTCCAGTGAACCTCATGGCAGGGTAAATTCAAGTCCAGCTGTGGGTTCCTTTTGTCTAAGTCAACTTATCCTCATCTAAGGCAGGTTTATCTAAGTTCAAATAAGAGTTGAAGAGTCCCAAGGAGCAGCAAAACACCCAGAGCAAGCAGCAAGACAACAAGAACAACAGTTTCCCATTTCAGGAAAACTCATAAACTTGTTTTATCACTTTTTGCATCAGTCTGTTTTGTGTCTTTGTGTCTGTACTATCTAGTTGTTAAACTCGTCCTCTTGTGAGGCTCTTAATTAGCTATTTGTTGTAGTAGTTCAAGTCCAAAGCTGACCCTTGGATGAACTTTACATCCAAGGGCTCACATTGTATCAGCCTCTCTATAAAAGGAGGTTCTTATGTAATGTTCTAAGAAGATTTTATGAATGAATTAACCTTGAGAAACCTCTTAAATCTTTCAAACTTGTGCTAAGTGCTGTAGTTTGAGCCAAGCCTGATACACCTTCAAGGTGTCTGATCAGTGTCTTGCTTTGTGAGTCAAGTTAAGTCTGTGCTTTGTTGTGACTAGCTTGCTTGCTGTTGAGTCTAAGTCTAGGGTGTTTGTGCATTGCTGTAATACTCTAAACCTGTCTCAAATCCAGTCTTTTAGTCCTTTCTCTTGTGCCATGCTGTAGGGGAAGTTCTCTAAGTCATATCCTTGAGTTTCAGTTTAATGCAAATCACTCTCTCTAAAACAGCCTCCATTTCTGTCTGTTTTTTGTTTTCAATTTTAGTAAAAATAGTAAATCATATCCTAAACTCACAAGACTATAAAAATTCCTTTCTAAGACCCTAAGGAAGGTTTTTGCAAAGTTTAGTTAATTGTTGACATGATTTGCTATTTAGTTAAATTTCCTGAACTCAAATAGCAATCCTGCAAGCCTTAGTAGTTTACAGTGCAATTTTGGTTATCAGAGCTTTGGTTGAGAGTCTTAGTGAATTCATTTTCCCTAACTATATTTAAAAACACAAAAAAACAACCCAATGAGTGAAGAGAGAATCACCAACTTAGAGACTATGGTGGAAGGCATAGCCAAAACTATCACACAACTCACAAGGGCTATGAATGAGGCTCTTGATGGCAATGTTGCCATAGGACGAAGAGGCAGAGGACGTGGGAGAGGCCAAGGAGGAGGCAGAGGAAGGCAACCTGATGATGAAGAGTATCCAGATTCAGATGACTCATCAAGGAGCATGGCTTCCATCCACAGGCACACAGACAAACATCTTAAGGTAGACATCCCTGAGTTTTCTGGTAGTCTTAATCCTGATGATTTGTTAGAATGGTTAAGAGAAGTAGAAAGAATCTTTGAGTATAAAGGATATAATGATTCTAAGTCTTTTAAAGTAGCCATCCTTAAACTGAAAGGGTATGCTTCTCTTTGGTATGAAACCATGAAAGGGTTAAGGGCTAGGGAAGGGAAAGAACCCATCAAGTCATGGACTAAACTGAAAAAGAAACTGTTAGATAAGTTTTTTGCTAAGGATTACACCCAGGATCTGTTCATTAAGTTGTCTAAGTTGAAACAAAAAGATAAATCTGTTGAATCCTATTTGAGAGAGTTTGAACAGCTCACTTTGCAGTGTGATATAAATGAGAAACCTGAGCAAAGGATTGCTAGGTACTTAGAGGGTCTAGATAAGAGCATTGCTAACAAGGTTAGGATGCAACCTCTGTGGTCATTTGATGATGTTGTTAACTTGTCTATGAAAGTTGCAAAGATAGGAAAGGCTAAGCCTGTCACACCAAAACCTGTTAGGCCTTTTCAAACCAGACCTTACAGTGGGGTGAGGACCATTGATACCCCCAAGAAAGCACCCCCACCTACCTTAGACAAGGGAAAGGGCATCATGGGTCAGAAACCAAGCACTTCATTGACTGAGAACAGAATTAGGTGCTTCCAATGTCAGGGTTATAGACATTTCAGGAAGGATTGCCCTTCTAAAAAGACTTTAACTATAATGGAGGTTGAGACTTGGGAAAAAGAAGGTCTAGTTGAGTAGGAGAAGGATGAGCCTGAGGTTGAAGAAGTGGTGAGTGAGGAGGAAGAGCCTAGTCAGGAGGTAATAGTGGCACTCCCTGATACATGCCACAGTCTGGTTCTATGGAGGGTAATGCATTCACAACAGATACCTTTGGAGGAGGATCAAAGGTCCCTCATTTTCAGGAGTAGATGTACCATACAAGGGAGGGTTTGTAACCTTATCATAGATGGAGGTAGCTGTACCAATGTGGCCTCTGTCACTATGGTTGACAAGCTGAAGCTTAGTACTTAGGAACACCCTCATCCCTATAAGTTGAGATGGCTGAGTAAGGGAGCAGAGGTTAAGGTGGACAAGCAATGTATGGTTCCATTCTCCATTGGAAATGTATACAAGGATGAAGTACTGTGTGATGTGGTTCCAATGGATGCCTGTCACTTATTATTGGGAAGGCCATGGGAGTTTTATAAGAGCTCCATACACCAAGGAAGGAGCAACACCTATTCCTTCAAACATGGGAGCAGGAAGGTGACATTAGCCCCTTTGCCACCTAATCAGAAGAGTTATGGGAGTCCCAGTATGGCTGAAGACTTTAGTGGAGTCTTGTTTCTGTCTAAATCAGCAATGGTCTAAGGGTTTAGTGAGGAACAACCTGTGTTGATGGTGCTGTCAAAGGAGGTTCAGGAAGGGGAGTCTAAAGTAGTTCCCGCAGAAGTTAAGCCCTTCATTGATCAATTCAAGGAAGTGTTTCCAGAGGAACTTCCTGATGGCTTACCCCTGTGAGAGGAATTGAACATCAGATATACCTTGTGCCAGGGTCTGTACTACCTAATAGACCAGCATAAAGATGTGATCCTAAGACTACACAAGAGCTGCAGAAACAGATTGAAGAGTTGATGAGTAAAGGGTTTGTAAGGGAGTCCTTAAGTCCATGTGCTGTGCCTGCATTATTGGTTCCTAAGAAGGATGGAACTTGGAGGATGTGCATAGATAGCAGGGCTATCAATAACATCACAGTCAAGTACAGGTTCCCTATACCTAGGCTTGATGACATGTTGGATGAGCTGAGTGGATCAAGGTTCTTTTCTAAGATTGATTTGAGGCAAGGCTACCATCAAGTGAGGATCAGGGAAGGAGATGAGTGGAAGACAGCCTTCAAAACAAAGCATGGCCTCTATAAGTGGCTTGTCATGCCCTTTGGCCTGTCAAATGCCCCAAGTACCTTCATGAGATTAATGACAAGGGTGCTTAGACCTTGCCTAGGGAGATTTGTGGTAGTATACTTTGATGATATTCTCATCTACAGCAAGAGCAAGGATGATCATTTGAGGCATCTTGAGGCATCTTGAGGCTGTGTTTGAGATACTTAAGGAGATTAAACTCTTTGGGAAGCTTGAGAAGTGCACCATTATGACTGAGGAAGTTAAGTTTCTAGGATATGTGGTGTCTGGTAGAGGCATTTCAGTGGACCAGGACAAGATCATTGTTGTTCAGTCTTGGCCTGTTCCTAGGAACATCACAGAAGTAAGAGGGTTTCATGGCTTAGCATCTTTCTACAGGAGGTTCATTAAAAACTTCAGCACCATTGCAACACCCCTCACTGAATGTATGAAGAAAGGAGAGTTCACTTGGACTGAGAATGCTTTGCAGGCTTTCAAATACATAAAGAAACTCTTGTGCAGTGCCCCTATCCTCAGGTTGCCAGACTTTAATTGTCTATTTGAGGTTGAATGTGATGCAAGTGGAGTGGGAATTGGAGCTGTCCTCATCCAAGAGAAGAAGCATGTAGCCTATTTACGTGAAAAGTTAAATGGTGCCAAGCTGAGCTATTCTACTTATGATAAGGAGTTTTATGCTCTTGTCAGGGCTCTAAGGCATTGGAGTCATTACCTGAAGCCCAAGCCTTTTGTCCTACACTCTGATCATGAAGCATTGAAGTACATAAGAGGCCAGCATAAGCTCAGTCACAGACATGCTAAATGGGTGGAGTTTCTCCAGTCATTTACCTTTTCTAGCAAATACAAAGAAGGGAAACAAAATGTAGTAGCTGATGCATTGTCTAGAAGGTACACCCTGCTATCAACCATGGAACAAAGGGTTCTTGGGTTTGAGTTCATGAAAGACATGTATCAGGAGGATCCAGACTTTGCAGAAGATTGGCTAGCACATAAAGAGGGAACCAGGACTATTGATTCACCCTACACTCTACAAAATGGATTCCTGTTTAAAGGAAACAAGCTGTGTGTTCCCAGAGGTTCTTATAGGAGTCTATTGATCAAGGAAGTGCATGGAAGTGGCCTTGGAGGACACTTTGGGGTTCAGAAGACTGTGGATATACTGCAGGATCAGTTCTACTGGCCTAAGATGATGGGAGAGGTCCAAATAGTGCTCAGGAGGTGTGGAGTCTGTCAAAAGGCCAAGAGTTCATTCCAGGTAGGGTCTTACACTCCCCTACCAGTCCTCTGTAGGCCTTGGGAAGATGTGAGTATGGATTTCATAGTGGCATTGCCTAGAACAACAAGAGGCAAGGATTCTATTATGGTGGTTGTGGATAGGTTCAGTAATATGGCACATTTCATTGCCTGTAAGAAGACTGAGGATGCTGTGAGTGTGGCAGAGCTATATCTTGATGAGGTGGTGAGATTGCATAGTGTTCCAAGGACTATTGTGTCTGACAGGGACACAAAGTTTATGAGCCATTTCTGGAGAACATTATGGAAGCTGCTTAATACCAGGTTGTTGTTTAGTACCTCCCATCATCCTCAAACAAATGGACAAACTGAGGTGACCAACAAGACTTTGGGAAGGATCTTGAGGTGTATAGTCAGCAAATCTCTCAAGGATTGGGATTTAAAGCTGGCTCAAGCAGAGTTCTCCTTTAATAGAGCTCCATCATCAGCCACAGGCCACTCCCCCTTTGAAGTGGTCTATGGTACTAACCCCTGAATGCCTTTGAATTTGTCTAATGTGTGCAGGTCAGAGATCCATTATGATGCCAAGAAGAGGGTGGAACAAATGCTAAAACTCCATGAGTCAGTCAGAAAACAAATTGAGAGAACCAGAAGAATGCCAAGGTTCCTAAGATCAAGAAAGACTTTGCACCAGGAGACTTAGTATGGATCAATCTAAGGAAAGAGAGGTTCCCCTCCAGAAGAAAGAACAAGCTAGAGCCAAGAGCATATGGTCCTTTTCAAGTCATAGAGAAGATAGGCCCCAATGCCTACAGAATTGATCTGCCAGGAGAATATGCAGTTCCTGGAACATTTAATGTTGGAGATCTTAGTCCCTTCTATGAAGACTCTGAGGGAGAGGAAGACACAGGCTTGAGGTCAAGCCCTTTTCAACCTAGGGAGGCTGCAGCAGGAGCTCACCCAAGGGGCCTTGATGATCAAGCCACAAGCCAGACAAGCCTGACCACAAGACCCCCTCAGATTGAAGCTCGAATCACAAGGTCCAAACATCAGGCCATGTCAAGCCAAATTCAAGCCAAACCAAGCCAAGACAATGAAGAAGACATCTCAGGGTTCACCAAGTCATGCCAGGGTCCAAGTCAGTCCACATTTCACACACAAGCCAGGAACAATGCCTGTCAGGGCTCATCAGACCAGTCACCAAGCCAAGCACCAATGAGGTACACTAGGGCATCCCAGCCACCCCCACCATGGCCTACCATCAAGCCAACTCATTAATCAACAAGTTTGTCCAGAAGAGTCCCCTTAGAAGTCTAGCAAAATCTTAAGTTACAAGAAGTCCAAACCAGGGTCCAGTGAACCTCATGGCAGGGTAAGTTCAAGTCCAGCTGTGGGTTCCTTTTGTCTAAGTAAACTTATCCTCATCTAAGGCACGTTTATCTAAGTTCAAATAAGAGTTGAAGAGTCCCAAGGAGCAGCAAAACACCCAGAGCAAGCAGCAAGACAACAAGAACAACAGTTTCCCATTTCAGGAAAACTCCAAAACTTGCTTTATCACTTTTTGCATCAGTCTGTTTTGTGTCTTTGTGTCTGTACTATCTAGTTGTTAAACTCATCCTCTTGTGAGGCCCTTAATTAGCTATTTGTTATAGTAGTTCAAGTCCAAAGCTGGCCCTTGGATGGACTTTACATCCAAGGGCTCACATTGTATCAGCCTCCCTATATAAGGAGGTTCTTATGTAATGTTCTAGGCAGATTTTATGAATGAATTAACCTTGAGAAACCTCTCAAATCTTTCAAACTTGTGCTAAGTGCTGTAGTTTGAGCCAAGCCTGATACACCTTCAAGGTGTCTGATCAGTGTCTTGCTTTGTGAGTCACGTTAAGTCTGTGCTTTGCTGTGACTAGCTTGCTTGATGTTGAGTCTAAGTCTAGGGTGTTTGTGCATTGCTGTAATACTCTAAACCTGTCTCAAATCCAGTCTTTTACTCCTTTCTATTGTGCCATGCTGTAGGGGAAGTTCTCTAAGTCATATCCTTGAGTTTCAGTTTAATGCAAATCACTCTCTCTAAAGCAGCCTCCATTTCTGTCTGTTTTTGTTTTCAATTTTAGTAAAAATAGTAAATCATCTCCTAAACTCACAAGACTATAAACAGTCCTTTCTAAGACCCTAAGGAAGGTTTGTGCAAAGTTTAGTTAATTGTTGACATCATTTGCTATTTAGTTAAATTTCCTGAACTCAAATAGCAATCCTGCAAGCCTTAGTAGTTTACAGTGCACTACGTCAAGGCGAAAATAGAAGTTCAGGAACAGAAGTCAACCCAGAACAGGCGCAACAACAGCTGCGTCCTGCGGAAGAGGCGCATGGCTTGTTGCGTCTGTTCTTAAGTTGAATTGTGACTGTGAAGTCAGAATCGCGAGCAGTTAATGTTGTGTTGTATATTTACGATGGATTATTGACCTATGACTAGAGTAGAAGTGGTTTAACATATCAACTACACTAATTTGTATCAACAATGAATCTAGAGATTTGATATAAACGAATCAAACCCTTTAAACCCAAATTTGATTCAAAGACAAAAACCCGCTAATATTGAATTATTAGGAATCTAAGAACAATAAAAAAACGTTTATGTGAAATATTAAATATGATTTATGTACGAAGAAAAGAGAAAATAAGAAATGGAAAATAAAGGCGTAGAAACCAGAGGAAGAAGAAAAAGAGCAGGAGCAGGGCAGCCTCTGGAAGAGGCGCAGCAGATGCTACTGCTACTCTTCGAAGAGGCGCAGATGCTACTGCGTTTCTTCTCAACGTCTAATGACTACTAAAAATATTTTTTTAAAAAAAGGTTTTACTTTGAAATCGGTTTTCAATTTATTTCTGACATGGATCTTACATTAATTGAACGAATAATAAATACAATAAAAAAGATGGGGTGGACACCCTCAGACTTTCATGTTGACGAAACGAGATATACTAAGTTAACGTTTTAGCGATATCTCGACTCGAGTGAATGCAGAAAGTGCCCTCGTTAAAGGACTAAAAAAAGCGATTGATTGATTGATTGATTGATTGATTGATTGTGTAGTGGTCAAATTGGCCGGTCAATGCAAACGTGACGGGTACCCAAAAGGATCTGAGCTTACGTGGTCAATTGATCAAGCACGTAGATGTCGAAAAGCTTAGAGCAAGGTCTAGAATGCAAAGAGAGAAGAGACGGAATACTCGCGTGCCTTAAAAGTGAGAACAGAGCTTTCCTTTTATAGCAGAAAATATGAAGAGTTTGAGAACAACTCAAACTTATATGAAAACGGAGAAAACATGTTGGGGAAGGGGTGCAGCACCTGCTGCGTCATTTCCCTAGAGGTTTCCTTCTGCAGAAGGGAGATTTCCACGTTTCTATTACGAAATTGTAGTAGATCTATACTTCCCTTTAAAAAAGACACAACATATATTTTATCAAAAAAGATAGAATTTGAAATATTAATAAAATATCCAGAATATCCCTGCGCGTTCCGACTCGGAGTTTAAAACGTTTTCAAGAAAATGAAGCGCTTTTCGACCTGGACTCCAAATAAACTCTAATGACTGTCAAAACGACCGTACCGGTGCGTAGATGACGACCAAGGGGTAGACACAGGTGTTTGAGCTATCACTTGACGATAAACTTACGAACTGTTATAAATCGTTTCGCGTACCAAACATGATGCCCAATCATCACTGGGTGGTTTGCGAAAGGTGTAGAATTGAGGTATCTACACCAGTAAGGTCAACATTTTGTTGACTTTTCTCACGAAATTTCCGTCGGTATGGTCAACATTATGTTGACTTGTCTGCGGATTTTCCGTCAGTAAACTCAACAAATTGTTGACCTTACTGACATATTGTTTTGTCAGTAAGTCAACAAAATATTGACCTTACTGTCGCATTTTACGTCAGTAATTAAAAGGACAGTGGCTGGAAACAGAAGCATGATGTCCAATCACAATGCGGATGCATTGTTTTCAACGATAAAAATTCCAATAAAACATGCAATACAACAAATACAATCGTCGATCGCAAAGCGGGAATTTATTCTCATGTCGACCGCAAGAGCGGGAATCAATAAGAGGCAAGAAAAGAACTAAACAAGATCGATGCAAATTGGAAAAACCAAACCTCCTTTACATAAAATGTCTTACAAATTCGTACAACTGTCTTACTAAGTTAGAAAAAAATAATGTCTTTTAACATAACAACGACTAAGATAGACGACAAATACTAACCTTAGGTCGCAATGGAATCCCGCCCAAAGTCGTGCACGTCGTCCGCGTAGTCGTCCCTTGAATGTGAAGGAGGGAAATAACAAGTAACCTGGGGAAAAAACGCAAACATCGTTGCTTGCATGGCTTGCATTTGCTTGTTCTGGCGACGAACATAGTCTTGAATGGCACGTACTTGTGCTTCAATGGCTAGTCGGGCAGCTCACTCAGATTCTCGTTCACTCGCCATTTCTTTTCAATTGCTCCTTTATTTGAGCATTCTCACTTGCAAATTGAGTGTACTCGGTAGGAGTGTAAGAGAAAGATGTGCGTGCACTTTTGTTACGAGGTGCTTCATACCACACTTCTTTCCCCTTATTTTCGATCCCGAATAGTCTCGACTTCTTGTCTAAACCATTGATAGCATCATAGTACGCATTGAACTCGGGCATTGGCTGTCTCATTTCTTCATTGTAAGCGTCCTGAAAAAATAAAAAATGAGTAATAAATTATAAAATAAATATTATTAAAGTTGGATATATATATATATATATATATATAGAAGAAAGAAAAAACATATAATTGATTAGAAAAACTTACGTTTGTCTCAGCGGCTCTAGGATTAAGCCACTCGGCTTTCTTGGTTTTATTTGTCTTTTCAAACAACTTTTACGGCGTAGGATTCTGACCCTGACCCTGAAAGTAGTATAAAAACATTTACCTAGAGATATATCGGCAATCATTTCTACTATCCAATTTCTTGAAGGAAAAAAAGTACTTACCATTTCTTTAAAAGCATCGGAGGAACTCTTCTAGCCTAGAAAACGGGTGCCCAATGCTTTCTCGTGCTTACCACCCGACCTTCTATTTGCCTTATTTATTTTTGACTTTTTGGCATATTCGGAATAAGTTTCTTGCCTATTCCTAAGGGACTCCCCCAAGTTTTTGAGGCATTCAATATGGCCTTTTCTTATTATATTGGACCCAATTTACAAGTTTGGTCATCCTTCTCGTGACCCTTTTCTGCCATTCGGGTTTTGGGTCATAGTTTCGATCGACAAAATTCACATGATTCTATTTCATCAAAACCAAATTTTTACTAATAGATAGAACTTTACATCATCACGTTTTGTAAAAAAAATTACTTTTTAGTAATAGCTACAACCGTACTAAATTATAGGTAACTGAAAAAATTACCTCAAAGTAATTGTTCACCCGCCTACGCTGTGATTGGCTCTCTTCACTCCATTTGGTGAAGCACTCCCCCCGCCTACGCTGTGATTGGCTCTCTTCACTCTATTTGGTAAAGCACCCCCCCCCCCCCCCGATAGTACGAATAAACGACCAAGTAACGTATAATTTGATCGGCTTGTTATCCCACCTGAAAAATAGATATACATTAGAAATTTAGCGATAATGTTTTGGATACTATACATTTGATAAAAGTTATAATAAAAAAAACACTTACTGATGGCCTACGTTATGGTCCCAAGACGGAATCACCCGCGTGCCCTCCAGCTCCGTAGTCGGAATCGTAGCCTCCTGATCGTCGTCTTGGTCATCTGAAAGCTCCTCGTTCTCCTCCTCACGACTAGATCCACTAGTGTTACTCCCTACGATCCGTCGTATAAATTAAACGACCCACTTGCTATAAGTACTAGCTATATACAATGCAAATTGTTAGCTAGTTCAATATATAAAAACTGTTAGTAAACTTTTTAAATTACAATGCAAAGTTCCAAATTTGATTGAACTTTATGAAATTCATACTTTTGTACAAATAGATTATTATTTTAAAATTAAAACTATTGCTCCTCACTATCACTATCACTACAAATCAACAAAGTTTCATCATCTGAAAAAAGCATTCCGACTACTTCCTCATCTTCCGCATTTTTCATTGCTCTAGTTTCTTCATCTCCATCCTTTTCTTCATCGATGTCCCTGTCATACTCTATTTCACCCCTTTCAACAACCACTTCATATTCATTCTCACTATGTGTCTCTTCCACCAAAATTGGTGAAATTGTCTGACTAATGACAACCACAGCTTCTTGGAATACAATTTCGTCAACAAGAGCATCAACATGCGATCTTGACTTGGTTTTAAAAACTGCGGACCATTGATTACCTTTCTTAGTGGTTGGATAAGGAGCATAACACACTTGATTGACTTGAAAACCTGCCACGAATGGGTTATGTCCACGAAGTTTCTTTTTTACATTTACATCTACAAGTCCGTATACCTTATGGATACTAACTCCTTGTGGGTAATTATCAAACCAATCACATTTAAACAATATGACCTCATAAATTTTGTGCTTGGTATAATTAGCAAGCTCAACTACTTCATTAAGGGTTCCGTAGTAGTCCAATCCTCCAGTAGAATTCACACAAACTCCATTACTTATAGTAGCTATCGGAACATATGCTCCCTCCTTATAAGCACGAAATTTTTAGTCATTGATAGAATATCTTCTCCAGGTCCTCACCAAGTTACTTGGACCCCCTGCTAGAGCTATTTTTAGTAGCATATATTAATTAATATGCTATATTCTCAATATTATATAATAAGAAATTTAAATGCATTGTTTTTTTTTTCAAATTGTATCACTTACTTTATTTCGGAACCATTTCGAAAAACTTTTGTCATGTTTACTCTAAACATCATCAGAACACGTGACATCAGGATATGTGAGTTTGATGTACGTCTCAAATTCCCTATAAGTACCCAAAACATGTTTTAATAATGTATGTATTACCTATAATATAATTGTAATCTAATTTCATGATTAAAAATTAATTGTGTAATAATGAACTATAATAATAACTTACTTTTTATAAGGTTCTAAAAATTGTCCACAATTTCTTAGCTCATAAACATGACCTTCTTCATACTCTTTTTCATTCAAATACCTCTCTATACATTTCCCGGTAGTAGTTCTCAAGTCATTATTGAACAACTCGGTTATATTTGAATCTAGTTGGTCATCGGAATTCACACTAACTTTCAAGTCCTTTGCTTTTGTGTCAATGTGATCTTCAAAATATAGGGAACAAAAATTTGAAATTTCCTATAACAAAAAAGCGTTGCATATGGAACCCTTGACCCGAGCTTTGTTCCCAACCATTTTTTTCGAATGATTAAGAAATCTCTCAAATGGATAAAACAGATATTGAGCAGGTCCTCCAAACTTTGATTCGTAAGGTAAGTGAATAGGCAAATACTCCATGTCATTGGATAATGAGGGGGGAAATATCATTTCTAACTTACATATTATCTCTGCAATGTTTGACTCTAGACGTTTCATAGAATCAACTTTAATCGTAGAAGTACACAAGTCTCTAAGAAATTGGCTTATCTCAGTTATAGCATTCCAAGAGTTCGTCGGGAGTAAATGTTTCAATGCTACAGGGAGTAACCGTTCCATAAAGACATGACAATCATGACTTTTCATGGAATGCAACATCATATATCTATGGTCAACACACTGACTCAAATCTAAAGCATAACCATCCGAGAATTTTTAGCAACCCATTCACATAGAGCCTTCTTATCCGATGTCAGTAAAACAAACCTAGATGATATGGGCCATTTCAAACAATATTAAATAAAGTCAGCTTTACCCTTGGGGCCAAATGAAGTTTTCTTTGTAACATCCATCACCGTGTTGATAAGCTATGCAAAAACGTTTTTCTCAATGTGCATAACATCTATGTTGTGTCGAATCAACAATGGTTTCCAATAAGGAAGTTGCTAGAATATGCTTTGTTTCCACCAACCTTCATTTTTTGTCTTTCAATCTTTTCAACTCTTCAACAGAAGACTCGACAACTTTTGGTAAATCTTTTACCGAATCCCAGACCTCAGCACCGGTTAATTTCGCTGCGACTGTGCTATTATCAGTTTTCCTATTCTTTAGAAAACTCTTACAATTTTTGCGGAGAGGATGATCAGGTTTCAAGAACCCACGATGACAATCAAACCAACAAACCTTTCTACTATTTTTAAGAATTTGTTTACGACAGTAAGGACAAGCACGATATCCGGCTGTGGACCACTGGAAAGAATGACATATGCAGGAAAATCATTGATCGTCCACATTAATGCCACCTTTAATTGAAAATTATATTTCATAGAGACATCGTAGGTATGCACACCGGTTTCCCAAAATTCTTTCAACTCTTTGATCAACGGTTGGAGGTAAACATCCAATCTTTCTTTATGATGCCAACTCATCTAACCTGTTATTTGTTTGGTTGCAAATAGTCTTTGTAATCTTGGCGCAAGCGGGAAATAAGTTAGTGGTTTACAACGTATTCACTTCCTACTTCAATTCTTTTTACCTTTATACTGAGAGGCATGACACTTTATACATTCCTCAAGATTAGAATGTTCTTCCCAAAAAAGCATGCAACCGGCACGACATGCATCAATTTTCTCATTGGGTAGTTGGAGTCACTTGAGACAATTCTTAATCTCTTGAAAATTACGCGCCATTTGATTATATTTTTGAATAATGTCACTAATGAACGACATAAAACCATTGGCACATCTAACAGATAAGTTTTTCTCACATTTGAATGCTACCAACCTAGTAGCCACTTGAAACAAACTCATATTACTTCTCTCATTCACAGGTTGTTCGGCTTTATTTAACACTTAAAAGAAGGAAGAAACTTGGGGGTTTGGGGTTTCAAAACGAACTTCCTCATCACTAAGGTCGCCGGGATTAAGTCGATCCTCTAATATTTGATGAACATTATCACGTAATGAATTTTCAACCACCTCCCGGTAATGATTCTCACTAACTACGATACTTGAAATTTTTTTGCTAGGCAGTTTCTCCTTGTGATACTTCCATACATAGTAATTATCAGAAAAAACCATTCGACCAAATATGATTTTGAACATCCCTCTTCACTTTGAAAGCTATGTTCTCTCATTTCGTACATGGACACCTCATTTCACCTAAATCCTTAAACTCACTACTTTGTTCCGCGAATTCAATACTCTTTCACCCCATTTGCAAATATCAGGTTGGGTTTCTTTTTTTTGTCTAATCATTCATACATCCACTGTCGTTCTTATCCTTTCATGTTATTATGTATCTACATTCTAATATATATTTATATGTCATACAATAAGTTATCTTAATTAACAACGATGATCATAATCAATAATCAAACACAATAAATTAGGGAATGAACGAGTGTAGCGAAGCGCAACGAAACATTTATTATTACCAATATATATAATTATCAACGAGTAAATTAAAATTGATTTGCGTCAATTGGGTTCTTATCACTCCAACTTAAATCCATCAATGTACGTTTTAAGTCACTAGCAAACACCATATGTTCTCTAAAATACACAATGTTGAATAAATAATTACTGAACTTATGCATTCAGAGAACAATAAAGGAATTGTTACCGAACTGGTTTCCTCATTAGTAAATCAAAAATATGTGTTTACTACCCAAGTGACTTGAAACATACAAAGTCTCAAAACGGGGGCTATTCAAAAATTATTCCTAATGAGTAATTTTTGAACGGGGGTACTAGATTAATATCAACACATGTAATAATTTTAGCATCAACAACAACAACAATAGCAACTTATATTACTTCAATTAATAATACACATAACATTTTACACTCATTTCTAACTACAATTTTATTTAACTAATTAACACTAATTATATTTTAACAACAACAACAATTTCAACATAAAACAAACAATAATGACTATTATCCTAGGGTCAATTAAAGACTAACAAATGATTAAGACGAAGGGAGTAATTAAAAGAAAGGTAAATACTTTACCTAATAACCAAAACAAACAAAATGACAAAGGAGATGAGGACACTTAGGCCAACAACGACGGCGGTGGCATGAGGCGGAGGTTGTCGGAGGTAAGTAAAAGAAACAACACTAAGAAATAGAGGAGTATTATTAAACAATAAAAAGAGAAAATAGAGAGAATAAATATGGTGGAGTAGGAGAAACTTATATGTGTAGTCGTCGGATGTTGAGTAATGGCGGAGGTCGGAGGTGGTAAAGGTGGTGTCCCATGATTTTGGGTGTTACGGTTCAGGGGAAATCGATTTGGGGAAAGAGAAGAGAAAGGTAGTGTGACACCCTCAAATTTGCGGAAAGAAAAAAAATATTTAAATACATAACTAAGGGTGTCATAAATAAAAAAGGTCATTACAAAATACGGAAATAATATTCTACAAAAGAAATATACAAGACGGGAGACATATCTCCCGTATAAATACGGAAATGAAAGAGTGTATAATAATATACAATCTAAGAACCGAATATAGGTCCAAGGTAATACTTCGCTCGCTAGCTCGTCAATGTACCCAATGTATGCATTCACCACCTGTTCGACCGCATTAAATATAAACACGGAAGCCACAGTCAGTGGGGAGTAACTCCGAGTCCTCCCAGCCACGAAATGTCGAGTTTAATGAAACATGAATAACATAAAAGCAATGTATATGGAAAATACAAAACTTAAACATATATGATATGCTTTTCATGTTATGAAACAGATAACTAACAAATAACCTAGCATGTGAAAGCTATCATGTGAAACCGATAATAAACTATAACTCGAGGTAGGGAAGCTGGTATGCTAGCTCAGAGGTTCCTCTCAGAAACATGGCCGTGATACACTCAAACCCTAATCAACACGTAATCATGTGAATCAGTTAACAATCGGTAATCCAAACTCTATCAATCCTAGCCGGCTTGCATCTCACCTTCTAGAACTCATAGAATCATACAAACATGAAAGACCAATACCTCTACAAACAGGCATAAGTTCCTAGTACAGTTAATAGAAGACTTCTGTAACTCGAGGCTATACCACAAGGTAGGAAAACATCCTAGTCCTAGACTGATCAGACCTAGCGACAACAGCTATTCCATTCCCCGTCTCGTGACCAGAAGTACACAAGAAACTCTACTAGGCGACCCCCTAAGCAGAGATGGCTAGTACTTAAGCTGGCTCCAACCCCCAAAACGGATTAGGTAACCATGCCCCGACTTGGATATAAACCCACCAATCCGGGACACAAAAGCTATTAACCATGAACTATATACTCGTTAAAGACAGTACGGACCTATCAATGTCATGGTCCAAGATACTCATTTAGAATTACAATGGCCGAACCAAACTAATATCTTAACTCAGAGGTTACCTTTAAAACATGGCCAAGATACTACTTAACATGCCATATAATCGTAATTCTCTATGGGTACTTAGTCAACACGACACCAACCATATAATTAAACAGTCACAGGAAAACATCCTATCATGTGACTAATTGCATATCAATAAAATCCTATATCATATCGCCTCATATCTATTAAGGCTAATTCATTAATTAAATACAACATGCATGAAGAAAAATCCCCGACCCGAGTCCCGCGACGGGTCATCAGTCAAATCGGGGCTGACTAGATCTTAGTTTGACCAAACCCGTTGGATCAAACCGGCTAGAAGCAGAGTCTTTATCACATAGACATAAAATCAACATATTCATTACATGTTATTTTATTACTACTTCTAACATGTGAAATATCATATTATACCCAAAAACCCGCTTGACTTAAATGATTTCAACGTAAACTAATCTCGTATTATAATTTCTAACATGTGAGAAAGAATAATTTTATGAAAACCTTTTTAATTAAATATTTTACTTATTAATATTTCCCACTTGCTAAATATTACAAAACACGATAAAAATGACGATAACTCAAAACCCGACACGAGTCCCAAGGTGGGACCCACGGGCTGAATTGGGCTGACCTGGACACGGGCCTGACTGGGCCCCACGGCCTGATTTGGCCAAAAATGGCTGTTTTGCCTAAAAATTCTAAAACCGCTTCCTAATATTTTCCCGCATGCTTTAACATATTTAAAACCCGTCAAAACAACAACCAATCAATCAAACATCGACACAACCCAAAGACCAAAACCCGGACCCACCTTGACCAACCCAGACCGGGTCTGAACCGGCCTGGACCGGTCTGGTTTGGACCCGGTTCTTGCCCTCTCCCACGGTTCAATCATCAAACAACACCAAAATCAATTCCAACTTGTTTTTAATCATCAAACAACCATTTTAACATCCATCCTTACAAAAATCATTATTATTAAAAATCATCAAAATTTGTCAAGAACACTAAAACAACATAAAACTCATAACTTAGTAAAAATCATTAAAATTCTTCAAGAACACTAAACCTGTTAAAATTTCATAAACAACATAAAAAATCATAACTTAGTAAAAATCATTAAAATTCTTCAAGAACACTAAATCATCATAAAAATTTCCTACAACTTAAAAATCATCAAGAACACTTAAATCATCATAAAATTTCCTACAACTTAAAAATCATCAAGAATCATAAAACAACATAAAATTCCATAAAACATAAAAATCATCAAAAATCATAAAACAACATAAAAATTCCATACAACATAAAAATCATCAAAAATCATAAAACAACATAAAAATTCCATACAACATAAGAATCATCAAAAATCATAAAACAACATAAAAATCACTACTTAACATCTTACTAACTAAAAATCCATAAATCATAAAACATGAACCAAAAATAAAGATGAACCAAAATCCAAATAAATAAAACTAAAGGCTATGTTACTAACTTAAATCCTAAATAACCATAACATGAACATAAACTAAAACCTATGTGACATTAATTCGTCGAGTAAAACGGAATTGTTACCTTAGCTAGCAAAATCCACTTAGCACAAAATAATAATAAGTATATAATAAGAACACCCCTTCTACTAATCTTCACCCAATATATACGAGTCTCCAAACTCGTCCTCAAAATCTTCCCCTATAAGAAATAACAATAAAACATTATTAGAACTAAAAATATGAATTTCCATAATTAAAGTGTTGAAAACGATCTTGACGGAATTGAAATTAAAACATACGTGAAGATGGAGAGCGAAGAGGAGATCCTAGAAATATAAATTAGGAAGGATTTAATTAAGAAATGAAGAATTTATGGATGTTTTGCTCAAGAACGATGAAGAACTAAAGATGAACGATGAAGAACGCGAAGAACGATTAAATAAAATGAGGTTTTGATCTTATTTTGATTTGTTGTAAAATGAAAAGTTTTTTGTGAGTCATATGGGGTGTGTGGGTGCCGTGTGTTTATAGACACATAAAGGTGTCGAGTTTTGACATTGTTGTTCCGTAATTGACTCGCGTTTAATAATTGTTTTACGGTAAACGATTAAATATAATTAACGATAAAGTTAATTACACCAAATATCTAGATATTAAGATATTGTATTCAAAAGTAATGAAATATCAAGTCCTATTAGAGGACTTTTGAGCCGTGTGGAATGGTGAGAAAACGGGTCTGATTTCGAGCGTTTTGCGTAATGTTCGTTAATTGATCGATAAAGCGAATAGTGATCTAGATATTATGATATTGTAATCAAAAGTAATCAAAATATCAAGGCTATTAGAGGACTTTAAGGAGCCGTGTGTTTTGAGGTGATTCGGGTCTGTTTTTGCTCGATTTGCGTAATCTCCGTTGACGGATCGATAAAGTAACAAATATCTAAGATATTTGTATTATTTTAATCGAATCAATTAAAATATCCAATCGTGAGTGGAAAACGATGACATGGCCGCGTGACTCATGCCAAAGTCGAGTTTCGATTTTGTTGCGCGCTTTACGATGCGTCGTGAATAGTTAAATGACGATTGGTTAAACCGTACAAGTTATTCTTTAAATTCCAAATAAATTCAAAATAATTATATTAAATTATGATAAATCTTAATAAATCTAAATAAAAATAAATCAAAAATATTATTTTTTTTTTAAATAAAATTTCGGTCTTCATACTTATGAGACGAGTCGGGAAAAGTCAACGAAAGTCGAAATCGACTAAAAAGTCGGAAAAAGTCAAAATGACTTAAAAGTTCAGAAAAGTTTAAGACGACTTTAAAAGTCAAGAAAAGTAATTGACGACTTTAAAAAGTCAAGAAAAAGTCAAAGACGATTTAAAAGTCAAGAAAAGTCAAAGATGACCGAAAACGGTCTTTTCATGAAATCTCTCAAAAATTCCAAATACGAACGCGGAATTTCAAAATAAGACTGCGGAACACAAAATTCCTATTTTAAAAACTTAAGTTCTACTGAAAAGTGTTAGTAAATATTTTTACTAGAAAAATCGGGTATTTTTCGGGTTGTTACACTCACCCCTCCTTTTAAAAAGTTTCGTCCTCGAAACTTAGAAGAAGGAACGTAACATATATGTAGGTCTATTTCAAAACTGTTAAAAATTATTTTTGTAATAAAATACGGGGTCTTATCTACAGAACGGCAGGTTCTCGTCAGCATCAAGAATATCGATAGAAGGTACGAAATCTTCGAACGGTTAAATCGAATAGAAAGAGGAAAGAAAGAAGGAAATTTACCTCAAGCAAAGAGCTCAGGATATTTAGCTAACATTTTAGCTTCGGGTTCCCAAGTTTCTGATTCGACGTTTCCACAACGCCAAAGGATACGAACTAAAGGCACCACCTTGTTTCGGAGTTGTTTGTTAGCACTTTCAAGTATACGAAGCGGCCTTTCCTCCAAAGCCAAATTAGGTTCCAAGTCCAACACTTCTTCTTGAATAATATGACTCGGATCACTGATATACTTCTTCAACTGAGAAACATGGAATACATCATGAACTTTACTCAAGTTCGGAGGTAATTCCAGACGATAAGCAACAGGACCAACTCTGTTAAGCACACGAAA
>JAIUZE010024096.1:0-17935 GCA_022085475.1 Heliosperma pusillum | reverse complement strand
TTACGTAGTGACTTATAATATTCATGTTTTGGATATATGATATCTCTTTCGCTTGTATCACATGTTTGTGACGGTTTTCGACATGTTCCCACTTTGAGTCGGTTTTTACAAATGATACGGTTTGAGCACTATTTTGTCTTGTGCTATGTACTCTCATTCCCTTGGCTACCTTCCCGTTCGTAAGGCTGGAATGTCGGAACGGAGAGGTATCCTACTGCTTAAATGCATGTGTTATTGGGCATACGACGACGTTGTTGGGAGTTGAACGCTATGCGTTGATCGACCCGGCCGTCAAATGTTGTGTACTGGCGAGGGGGTGTTATTTGCATGTAGCGTACCGCTTGTTATGAGGCTTGAGCTCTTTTCCGCCTCTTTCGTGAATTGATCTACCGAATTTGGGGTACTCGGAATATATATTGTAAGACCGAGTCTTGGATGCGAAACGCTTTATCGCATGTCGAATCGGAACACGTTTATTCCGAGATCCTGGCCAGGTTTAGAATAGGACCGGATATTTATTATCGTCGTGCTACCAGGAGGAAATTAGTCTACATACGCGAAATGTTTTATCGTGTATGCTTTCAGGGAAATGTTTTATCCCGTGGATGCCTGTTAATCAGTACTTGCCATGTACACCCGATGCTAGTGCGTTTCATTTACCGTGAGAGATGTGTCTTGTGTCGTCTTTGATGCGTGATTCATGAATTGTTCATGGTCATTGCATGATTAGACACCTCAATGTCTTGGTATCGTGAATGGATGATAATATGTTGGATTTAATGTGATCATCGCATGACTTGAATGGTTTGTCTGTCGAGTCTCAATCTTATCAATCTTATACCGCTAACGGTGAGATGCAAGCCCTAGTGAGCGTATTCGATTGCCTAAGAGTGTCTTTCCCGAGTCTTGGAATAACATGATGGTTTCGGATTGATTTTCCACATGATCTTATTATTATTTATCGTATTGCCTATCTATTTTTATCGTAACTCACATGGATATATATATATGCATGCTTTACTTTTGTATTTCCTTATATGTACGTTTGATGTGATATGGCTGGGAGAACCCGGAGTTACTCCCCACTGACTGTGGCGTTCATGTTTTTCATGAATGAACAGGTTGCTTGCTTGGATGACTTTTTGGATATGATATTTTGGGGTTCGGGTGTGAGCTAGCGGGCGTTGTCCCTGGAAGTTTCACCTCTAGACGATTTTAGCTAGTTTTGCTAAACACTTGTTCTTTGCTAACATTTAAGAGACCCCGTCTCTTTGTTGTATTTCCGTACTTAGTTGTAACATTTTGACACTCCTCGTTTTATTTAACTTGCATGTATAAAAGTTTTTAAAACTACCTATTTCCGCAATATAATTCACATGCTTGTTTGTTTTATATTTCCGCATTCGCGAGGGTTGTCACAGCCCGGATCCCACGAGTGAATCAAAAGTTGGCCCTTTTTTTTCCCCTTCCCAATTACGAGATCGAACAATAGATTGAGTTACGAGATCGAAGAGCAGCCCTAGTAAATTAAATGAAGGCAATTTCAGCTCAAGAAAAAGAAGCACGACGCTGCTGTTTCCACCTTTTTTGTTGGTTTTTGGGTCGTTCATGACCTCCTTGTGCCCCGTCTAAAGGCTTCCAAGCCGACCCCCTTCCCCTTAGTCAGTGGTCGGATTTTTTTCCCAAAACTAGCAACCCTGCAAACATTTTATGTGTTGGAAAGATTTCATGTGTTATCTATGCGGGAGATGTTTCGCCCCTCTGGTCGAGCCAGTAAACTTTAAACCCCGAGAAGCACTTCATCCTCCGGGAACCTGCTCATACCTATTCAGAGGGCAGGGCAAACCCGCAACACAAGGCAAACTGATTTCTTGTTCCGGAAGAAAAGCGATGGATTTTCATAATTTTTCTACTGCGTGGACATTTCCATAATGATGGTGTTTTTCTAAAATCAAACCCTGTTGTTCAGCATCTTGAACTAGCCCTCGTAATGAAGGACGTGATCTTGCTCGAGTTGCCACTAGGGGCAAAGAAAAATTTGACCATCTTACCCAAAAACAACTCGGAGCCAAAATAAAGTTAAGTCTACAGAGCGAGCTGGATACCTTATGCCGGGATCTGTCTCAGGATCATTAGCAGGTTTGGCTGACAGGATAGACCGGATTTTATAAGTATAAGAAGGGGTGAGACCCGGTAATCGTTCTTAGTGGCATTTGCTTTCAGGAAAAGTCTGGAGTTGGCCACCCACACCAGAATAAATAGAGTTTTCTAGAAATTTCTTTAATTTAAATTTGAATTTTTTAAGCCAGCCCGGCGAATAAAATCTACACATTGATTTTTTTTACAATTGTTTTGAACCGTATGCATAAAAAGGTGGAGCTTATTCAAGTAGACTTGGGTTGCGCTGCCTGATGCTCCAAGAGGACCGGGAAGGACGCACCTCTGGTGTACTTGTTATCGTGCCCACGGTAAACGCTGGGTAGCCAAGTACGGAGCGGATAACTGCTGAAAGCATCTAAGTAGTAAGCCCACCCAAGATGAGTGCTCTCCAAATCCGTCTATATTTTCACTCTTTATTGGCTCGTTTCGCTTGCTTACCAAGCCACCCACTTGAGAAGCTAGTCGCCCGATAGAAGCGACGAGGGTTGTCTACGAAGTGATATATCCATGACCAGAATGAAGCTTGGGTGAAACTAAGTGGAGGTCTGAACCGCCAGAAGCAAAGGTTCAATCCTCTTATTTTTATTTCTCGAACCGAGGGATTTATGAATTAGGATCAGTCGACTCCCTCCCGCTTTGTGGGGGTCCTGACCCCTATAAGTGAGCAGAAAAGGGAGGTGGAAAGAGGCCTTGGTGAACCATAATAATTAGTTGGCCGGCGTCTTTCTTTTATGAAGATTGGCTTCCCTTTAAGGGGAATTCCATCTTTTTTTTCGGGTTCAAAAGCTTTGGACGACTGTGTCACTGCGGTCTGACACACTCTTTACTTCTGCTTTTGTTGTGACAACCCTCGCGAATGCGGAAAATAAAAACATACAAGCATGTGAATTAATTAGCAGAAATACGGTATTTTAAAAACTTTTATACATGCAAGAAGAAGTATACGAGGAGTGTCAAATTTTACAAACTAAGGTACGAAATACAACAAAGAGACGTAGTCTCACAAAATGTTATAAATATCAAAGTGTTTAGCAAACTAGCTAAAATCGACTAGAGGTGTTTCAATCCAGGGACAACGCCCGTTAGCTCACACCCGAACCCAAAATATCAAGCAAAAAGCCATCCATGCAAGCAACCTGTTCATCCATGAAAAACATGAACGCCATAATCAGTGGGGAGTAACTCCAGGTTCTCCCAGCCATATCACATTAAACGTACATAAAAGGAAATACAAAATAGAAGCATGCATATATAGATATACATGTGAAATACGATAAGGATAGATAGACAATCCAATATATAATGATAAGAGCATATGGAATACAAATCCGAATCCATCATGTTACACAAAGACTCGGGGAAAGACACTCTTAGGCAACCGAATACGCTCACTAGGGCTTACATCTCACCGTTAGCGGTATAAGTTTGATAAGATTGAGACTCGACAAACAAACCATGCCAAGTCATGCAATGACCATAAATAATCAATCATGTAATCACGCATCCACACATAACAATACAATGACGACCTCTCTCACGGTAAATGAAACGCACTAGCACCGTGTACATGACAAGTATGATTAAAAGGCATCCACGAGATAAACATTTCCCTGAACGCATACACGATCACATTTCGTATATGTGGACTAATTTCCTCTGGTAGGACGACGATAATAATACGGTCCTAGTCTAAACCTGGCCAGACATATCGGAATAACCATTTGTCCGATGCGACATGCGATCACCATTCGCATCCAAGACTCGGTCAATCATAGACGCCGAGTACCCCAAATTCGGTAGATCAATTCACGAAAGAGGCGGAAAAGAGCTCAAGCCTCATAACAAGCGGTACGCTACATGCAAATAACACCACCTCACAAGTACACAACATTTGACGGCCGGGTCGATCAACGCATAGCGTTCGCCTCCCAACAACGTCGTCGTATGCCCACTAACACATGCAATTAAGCAGTAGGATACCTCCCTGTTCCGACATTCCGGCCTTACGAACCTGGAGGTAGCCAAGGGAATGAGAGTACAAAGCACATAACAAAATAGTGCTCAAACCGTAACATTTGTAAAAACCGACTCAAAGTGGGACATATCAAAAACCGTCACCGAGCATGAGAATAGGGCATTATAAAAATGTAAATATGATAAACATGAATCAATACATGATACATAAGCATTAGACCAAGTTTAGGAAGCATAATAAATAGGAAACATAGATCTTATCTCAAAACAACAAGTTTGGAAGCTAACTAAAACAAGGGTCCACTTCAAACTGTCATAACTAGAGTTCTAGACATGAAAATGCATAAATTTCAAGTTGAGGTGATAGCTTATCTTCTTACGGTTCCAACGGGATGTCACAAGACCAAAACAAGCAAGTAACGAAGGAGATATGATCATTTTACGAAAAAGGGGCAGTGCAGTGAAACTGCACAAGTCACGACCGTGACTTGTATTTCACGCCCGTGAAACTGTCTGTTACGCAAGGGTATTTGGTCAGCCACTATTTCACGCTCGTGACATGAGTTTCACGATCGTGACTTGGGTCAAGACATCTCCATTTTGTTCTAAACTCAACCATCATCAACTATTATCATAAATCATCAATTCTCATATCAATTCTCAACAAACAACAAGTATCATCATCAACACAAGTTCTATGAATACTAATCCTATTCCAAATACGATTACTAACATAGAAAACACATTAAAACACGTAAATGATATCGAGTAACCCTTCACCGTTACCTTTATGCGTCTTTAAACGATTTCTAAGCCTTCCTCCACTAGATAGTAATCTTTGTCGGGGTCTAGAAAGTCTCCACCTAAACAAAGACGACAAAAGATGAATATAATTCACCTTTGAGAAAGACGGATAAATTGAAAAGCGAGAAAGACGGTAATTTTATTACCAATACGGATAGAGGAAGATGAGAGGGAAGGAATAAGACGAACTTACGTGAATTTGAGCGAGAAATGAAGGAGTTATGACGATTACAAGACGGATCAAAAATGGAGGCAAGGTTTTGGTTGGTTTCTTAGTGATGAAGTAAGAGTTGAGTTGTGTGGAATGAATTAGGTTAAGAGGGAGTATGAGATGTGTAAGTGGAAAAGTCAAGAAAAAGTCAAAGACGACTTAAGACGGGATTCACTTGAAATCTCGCGTAAAATCCAAATACGAACTCGGAAATTCTAAATTCGACACGATAAATTTAATTCTAAACAAAAACTAAATTTCGCTGAAAAGTATCCGTAAAATATTTTACTTATAAAAATAGGGTACATTTGCGGGTGTTACAATCACCCTACCTTTTAAAAAGTTTCGTCCTCGAAACTTGAGAGTAGAAAACAAAAGTATCAAAGACAAGAATCGGTTTTAAAATTAACAAGGAAGCTTTTACAAGGGAAACATTTATGAAACGAGGTTCTCCTCGAAAATGGTTTAAGGAGAATTTTCATAATTGTGAAACTTTACTTACGGATCTCAAGAGTGCCCGTCGCAAACGAGAACTCTAATTATCCAGATCAAATCAAAGTCGAAATAGTGAAATCGAAAATCAAACAAGTGTTAGTAAGTGCAGGACTAGTCATCAGACGTCTCCAATAACAACTCCAAACATCCAACCAAACAGAAAATCCAAATATAAAAGGGAAAGAAATCTATTTTCTCCAAAAAGAGGATACACAAACCATCTTTAGACTTCTTTGAAACGTTAAACTAGAAATATAATATGGAAATTTGAAGGTTTTATCAAAGATAAAATCAAATAACAGGACATTATACGTACATAGAGCGACTCGCACAATTCAGGGTAACAAAATATATACAAAACACGCAAAAACGAAACAAATTGAACTCTTTGGGATAGGAAGATAAAGATAAAGTCGGCAGGAAGATCTACAAGACTTCGACATTACTAACTCTACTAATAAACCAAATCCTCAAGAGAATGCAATTTACCCAATTTGCAACTCATCATTTTCAATCATCAGAAATCCTACAAAAATATTCCATAATCACGAGATTTCAAGCCAATAACTTAATTATTCAAATCCATTTAGTATCTACTGAAGTCCATCGGCACGGTAGACTCCTTAACTAACAATCCACATGTAAGATTCATTACGAACTCTAATCTTCTTAGTTTCATCAAAACCCTTACAAGAAACCATCAACAAAATATTTATATCCAGGGAAACATGATCGCTAACAACCACAAGGTAAAGGAGACTTACCATGAAAATCCCCTGATTCAATTTACTTCAAACTCATTATCCTAAATTTACAATGAACTTTCTCATCCTCGAAAGTCAAAACACAATCAAAGCAACAAACATGATTATCTAAGATCCAACTAGCCTCATCCAATGTCTCACGACAAGGGAAAATCCACAATCCATTATCGCTTATAAGGATTCTTTAATACACCATAACATCCTTAATTCGATCATTACTACGCTTGAAGCCTCAAATATAAATAGTCACATTAGCAAACTATGGTGGTTACTAATCCTCAAGATAAATGGGTTCACCATTCTATCTCTATAATCCATAACAACTGAGCACTCACTATCAAAAGCTTGCAACGAACATTTCTCAATCTCGAACTATGATTCCTTAAGAATAAAAGAGAATTACTAACTCCAAACCACAAATGGCCAATTACTTGGAAATCAGACAACCATTCAAATCATCTAGTTCATCTAAAACTCAATATGAATCGATTTTCATTTACGACAATACTCCTCAAACCTTGGGTACCAGCTTAATTACCCTAAAGCAAAGTATCTTTTAAAATCCACCAATTAGAGACATCCAATTCCCAAATGACATACCAAGCAACCGTTATAATACCCAACAACAATGAACTATTATCATGATCAACTCAATTCTCAAATGACACTACAATACCAAGCTCCAAATCTAAAACCACTAAGAGAGGATACATTATCACTATTAGGATTCATCCTAGAGCTTAAGTCCTATTTCCCATGATGAAATATTACATGAAATTTGCTCAATCCAATGACACATATTCTAGCTAAAGAATCCCAAATTACATCACGCTTATTCTCTGAGCCTTACAAACGAAATATCCAATCCACTAGTGAAAAGATGAAGGAGCAACAAGATAGAAAACGATAAGGAATCTCAAGGAGAACACGAGAATAAATAAGGCACGAGATTTCAAGAGAGGAGCGCTGAAAATAACGAGGTCAAGGAAGAGACAAAGCAGATAGTAGAGTTATGAAGATATCCGAGTAAGAAAGAAGATACGAGTATGCGATTTCTTAAAGATCAATCTTGACAAAAACATTCAAGAATGGAAATGAAAAGGGATGATGGCACGAGTAAAGGTTTAAGGTTTAATCCACAAAATTTCTCCTTTCAGACTCAGGGCGATAGTAAAGCAACTCATCACAATAACAAAGGTCTCTTACAAGGGACCCTCGTACCACAAATTATCAAAGTAAGGTACACCTACATTCGATAAATCGACTACAACCCAATTCATCCATCCTTTCATATCACATGGATTCTCAAATGCGGAATTGCAACTCAAGTATAATAACATTCCTTTAGCTCAAATATTCAACACAACCTCAAAGGTTTCTTTAACCGAAGGACTAACAAATACTCCCTTAAACTCGGTCATTTTCAACTCATATAGCCCACGAGTTCATTATTAACAAAGTACAACATCCAGTCAAACATCATCATTAACGTCCCAAGGTATTTCCATCATAGCTCACATCATGGAATCTTGCTCATATCTATAATCCTCAAGTAATATGGTTCAACTTACAACGAAACCTTACTACTTCAAACGAGTCTCCGATGCCATAAGATAAGATCATATCTTTAAATCCAAGAACTATAGCCAAAAGCTTTTCCACCAAGCCTATACTCACAAACACACAATAGGAAACCACAAGACGCCATTTAACCTCAAAAGCATTTCGCACCTCAAGATATCATTCAAAACTTCTTATTTACACCAATTAGACATATCATAAGCATGGTCTTCAAAACAATACTAAACTTCTAAGTCCAAAAGACTAAATTACTAATGAGTTAAGAAGTCATAGCAACTCATTCGACCTTACACCATCGAATATCATGAATTATTTACACACAAGTCATGACAAGCATTTATACACTAAAATCATCAAACATATCTTACTACACTTTCCTCAAGGATCCTAACTCTCACCACTAGTGGTGAACTTAGGTCTACACAACTTTTCTCAAATCCCAAATTCATTCTAATCAACACTAACATTCCCCAAAGTCCATAATTCTTCCGACCAAGGTTTATATACTACAAACGAACGGGTAAGGTATCCACAAAAGGTCACGTGAGAAAGTTGAGGGTACAAATGGTAAGATGGAGGAAACCATCAAGAGTAATTTCCAAGAGGCAAACAAGTTGGAAGAGAAAGAAGCACCTAGATAGAAGGAAAAGAGCATAATACATTAAGGACGAGAGAATTCAAAGATGAGGAAGAGATACACTTCAATTAGGCTTGTCAATCTTCAAATCTTCGGTAGAGGATACTTCTTCTAGGTAACACAATGATCTACCTTAAGACGATAGATACAAACAAACATAACATCACTCAACACAATCAACAAACAAGTTAGAACCTAACAAACATCAAGTACACCAAAGACTACCACCTTAGGTCCTTAAGTCTACCCATCTCTCATTTATTATTTCAAGGTCAAGTAATTTAAGTTTAGGGTTCACGTGTGTGCGTCGGGAGCGTTTAAGCTCTGATACAAACTGTGACAACCCTCGCGAATGCGGAAAATAAAAACATACAAGCATGTGAATTAATTAGCGGAAATACGGTATTTTAAAAACTTTTATACATGCAAGAAGAAGTATACGAGGAGTGTCAAATTTTACAAACTAAGGTACGAAATACAACAAAGAGGCGTAGTCTCTCAAAATGTTATAAATATCAAAGTGTTTAGCAAACTAGCTAAAATCGTCTAGAGGTGTTTCAATCCAGGGACAACGCCCGCTAGCTCACACCCGAACCCAAAATATCAAGCAAAAAGCCATCCATGCAAGCAACCTGTTCATCCATGAAAAACATGAACGCCACAATCAGTGGGGAGTAACTCCGGGTTCTCCCAGCCATATCACATTAAACGTACATAAAAGGAAATACAAAATAGAAGCATGCATATATAGATATACATGTGAAATACGATAAGGATAGATAGCAATCCAATATATAATGATAAGAGCATATGGAATACAAATCCAATCCATCATGTTATACAAAGACTCGGGGAAGACACTCTTAGGCAACCGAATACGCTCACTAGGGCTTACATCTCACCGTTAGCGGTATAAGTTTGATAAGATTGAGACTCGACAAACAAACCATGCCAAGTTATGCAATGATCATGAATAATCAATCATGTAATCACGCATCCAAACACATGACACAAAGACGACATCTCTCACGGTAAATGAAACGCACTAACACCGTGTACATGGCAAGTATGATTAAAAGGAATCCACGAGATAAAGCATTTCCCTGAACGCATACACGATTCAATCATTTCGTATATGTGGACTAATTTCCTCCTGGTAGCACGACGATATAAATATCCGGTCCTAGTCTAAATCTGGCCAGACTCTCGGAATAAACCATTTTCCAATTCGACATGCGATGGACATTTCGCATCCAAGACTCGGTCAATCATTGACGTTGAGTACCCCATATTCGGTCGATTAGTTCACGAAAGAGAGGAAAAGATCTCAAGCCTCATAACAAGCGGTACGCTACATGCAAATAACACCACCTCGCAAGTACACAACATTTGACGGTCGGGTCGATCAACGCATAGCGTTCGCCTCCCAACAACGTCGTCGTATGCCCACTAACACATGCAATTAAGCAGTAGGATACCTTCCTGTTCCGACATTCCAGCCTTACGAACGTGGAGGTAGCCAAGGGAATGAGAGTACAAAGCACATAACAAAATAGTGCTCAAACCGTAACATTTGTAAAAACCGACTCAAAGTGGGACATATCAAAAACCGTCACCGAGCATGAGAATACGGCATTATAAAAATGTAAATATGATAAACATGAATCAATACATGATACATAAGCATTAGACGAAGTTTAAGAAGCATAATAAATAGGAAACATAGATCTTATCTCAAAACAACAAGTTTGGAAGCTAACTAAATAGGGTCCACTTCAAACTGTCATAACTAGAGTTCTAGACATGAAAATGCATAAATTCCAAGTTGAGGTGATAGCTTATCCTCTTACGGTTCCAACGGGATGTCACAAGCCCAAAAAAGCAAGTAACGAAGGAGATATGATCATTTTACGAAAAGGGGTCAGTGCAGTGAAACTGCACAAGTCACGACCGTGACTTGTATTTCACGCCCGTGAAACGTTTGTTACGCAAGGGTATTTGGTCAGCCACTATTTCACGCTCGTGACATGAGTTTCACGTCCGTGACTTGGGTCAAGACATCTCCATTTTGTTCTAAACTCAACCATCATCAACTATTATCATAAATCATCAATTCACATATCAATTCTCAACAAACAACAAGTATCATCATCAACACAATTTCTATGAATACTAATCCTATTCAAAATACGATTACTAACATAGAAAACACATTAAAACATGTAAATGATATCGAGTAACCCTTCACCGTTACCTTTATGCGTCTTTAAACGATTTTTAAGCCTTCCTCCACTAGATAGTAAACTTTGTTGGGGTCTAGAAAGTCTCCACCTAAACAAAGACGACAAAAGATGAATATAATTCACCTCTGAGAAAGACGGATAAATTGAAAAGCGAGAAAGACGGTAATTTTATTACCAATACGGATAGAGGAAGATTAGAGGGAAGGAATAAGACGAACTTACGTGAATTTGAGCGAGAAATGAAGGAGTTATGACGATTACAAGACGGATAAAAAATGGAGGCAAGGTTTTGGTTGGTTTCTTAGTGATGAAGTAAGAGTTGAGTTGTGTGGAATGAATTAGGTTAAGAGGGAGTATGAGATGTGTAAGTGGAAAAGTCAAGAAAAAGTCAAAGACGACTTAAGACGGGATTCTCATGAAATCTCGCGTAAAATCCAAATACGAACTCGGAAATTCTAAATTCGACACGATAAATTTAATTCTAAACAAAAACTAAATTTCGCTGAAAAGTATCCGTAAAATATTTTACTTATAAAAATAGGGTACATTTGCGGGTGTTACATTTGTGGACCCTGGCTTCTCTTTGTCTCTCGTTTCTACGCTCATTCCATCTCAGTCTGTTGTCAGCAAGCGCACTTAAAGGGGTTTGTCGTACCCACAGAGTAAAAAGTAGTGTCTTGGTCCAATCAATTTTGGGAGAATCAATGGATTTCTTTTCGGGAGCGATTCATCCTTCCCGTTCATCCTTTTGAGACGAGATTCTCTAGATGAATAAAGACATGGAACGGAGTCAGAAACAGAGCCCCTCCGCTGAAAACTACAGAAAACCAGCTTATTTGAAAAGATGCAATGGACAGGGTCATCTTTTGACTGACGGTTTGTAACGCCCCAATATCCTCTTAGTTTAAAAATTCCAATTTCATTTAAAATAGGATAATGGGTGTGCCACAATGTAATCAAATGTAGTGATAGAATCATGATTTAAAGCAAAAAGGATAAAAGTCCATATGAATAAAAACCAAGGTGTTAAAATCCGATTACAACATTCCAAATTTAGCGGAAGCAAATCAAAGTTATAAGTCTAAAAAACAATCAAATGTTTTTAAAGTTAAAACTTCAAATATTCCATGATAGCGCGCTCTCCCCAAGAGTTCTCGACTCTACTTTCCACAAGTACCTGTCATACAATCTGCTCACACAGTTTGTGGTCATCGCAGGTCCAATCAAGGACAAAACGAAAGAAGGGTCAACAATAATGTTGAGTAAGGCAAACAATCCGAAAAGAAGAATTGGTAAGTTGTAGAATACTAACTTGAATTACATTTTCAAAACAATGTATGAGATATAAGAATTTTCAATAACAACATGTAGTATTTCATATAGTCAAGAAGAAATCATGAGTATTTCCAAACGTTTCAAATCACATTCATTCCAATAGCTTTTCCATTTGAAAGAAAACATTTCTTTCCATAAGTTTCCAACATTTTCAAAACCACATTTCTTCCAATACATTTTCATTTGAAAGAAAACATTTCTTTCGATAAGTTTCCATCATCGGTATACTTGGATAGAGGTCGTATGGAGAGGATCCCCTCGCCCTAGTCCGGATAAGACGGGGTTCACCAAACCATGTACTAAACTGTCCAAACATCTCGAGTGTGCACACCTCTCCAAGGGCCAACCCCAAGGAGGAAGATAAAAGGACGGGGTCTCAATCAACTAACCCCCACCAAAAGCTCTGAATAGGAGGTCCCTTATTTGGGACAACCTAACCCCTCTACCAAAACCGTTTCAGAACCAATATCAAAACCTTTCTAAACAATTAAATCCATTTCCTTGAAATTAAACATTTCCATAACTTGTACAAAAGATCAAACGGTTTTGATTTTCAAAACTCTTAAAAATCATAACTCCTTCATTTCATTTCAAACACGATTCCATTTTCAAGAGATTGGACAACATCAATCATTTTCAATATTCATTTCATCACAATAATTCCAACTAATAACAACAATCATTACAAGCAGATTAAATATTACAACATTCGGAACAATACTCAATAGTTCGAGAATAGTGTACGGATTAGTGTTTTCCCTTACCTCACAAGGTTGCTTAAGAACCGGTTACAACGCCTCTTCTACAAATTCCGACACTACAATATGTATAAAATATCGATTACTAATGTATCCAAGTCGGTTCTTAACTTTCTTGTTTTACATTACTTGAATTATACGGTTTCTATTATGTTAAGTTCCGTTAACTAACGCATCCCGCTATATAGTCTATCATATGATTTAAGCATAAGACCAGAATGTATATGAATGATTTATTAATTCTTTTATTGTTTGGTTTAGACATAAGCATGCATGCAATAAGATTAACCAAGTTATATTAACCTAACTACCCTTCACGATCTTTCAGTCGAAAACAGAAACTTTAAACTGTCGTATCTCTCTCCTTACTAATCATTTTGATAAGTGGTTGGTGGGGTTGAATTCCTTGAGATGTCCTCTAACTTTAATATTCAGAGAGTCAAGGCCTAAAAAGGTCTCTAAGTTGTACTAGTTTATAGTTTAACAAAATCTGTCAAAAAACGAGGCTTAATATGTTATTACGTGGGAAATGTTTTTAACAAATCGAAATGCTAATATTCGAAAGTCTAAAGTGCTCTACTTTCCAAATAGTTTAACATATTAAAAGATGGGATTTTAAAAATGTTAATAAGTATAATTTCAAAAGCCTTTTATGAAGATGACAAGTTTTCACTAGTAAAACTATTATACTCATTAATCTCGTTTTTTCAAGATTATTAAACAAACTTGTAAAAATCATAATAAACTAAAAACATAATATTTTAAGGCGTGGTCAGTTTTTGTAGATTCCTTTATGAGTCTACTAACTTTAGGTATTTGAAGTGCTAAGTCTAAAACTGAGTTTAAGATACCCAAAATCATGTTTTGCCAGAATGTGTCGGATTTTGAGATAACAAAAGTAACAATGCATAAATCCATCTTAACAGAATGAAATGAGTTGATTCCAGAGCCTAACATGCTTTAAATTCAAAGGATATTACCATGTTAAAATATGAGACATTAAATCTTTCAATAGATATACCTTTATAACTCAAACATTGTGACATGCAATCCCAAGTTACCCAGAAACAGGTTTTACTAATCTATTTTTCATTTTAAAAAAGTGCATAGAAAGACTACGAAATTTTGTGAGCATTTTAATAACATCATAATGTACAACATATATTAATTTCACATTAAAATAACAAGTTTAAGTGTGATTAATATTCTGTTCATAATCAAGCTACGGATTTTGACACTTTAATGGTTATTACTTGCTTATATCTATGCATGCATGAATGGAGACTTGTTTAATTATTGTTCTATGATTTAAAATAAATGAATAGGTGTTATTAAGGTGAATAAACATAAAATGGTGGTGTAGACATTCTCACCAAGTGAAGATCTTGGTGCTAAGGCTAGATCCTCCTCCTTATGCTCTCTCCTCCTTCTTCTTTTTCTTCTTCTTCTTCTTCTTCCTCTTTTCGGTTTCTCTCTCTAATCCCTCTCTCTTTCTATATTTTTTTTTGAGTTTGAATGAATGGAAAATCTGATGGGAAGGTTGTATGTGATTAAATGGAGTGTTGAAGAGGAGGGTTGGAAAAATAAAAAGGAGGCATAGGGAAGGGGGAGTGGCATGAGCATGGGGGACAAAGGGGAAACATGAGAGTCTCATGCATTGGTCCATTTTATGGCATGCTTATGGTTGTCCAAAGGATTTATTATGGCTGCTTGCAATCTCGTCTAAGGTGGCCTTGAGGCGGGTTTTGCGCGACGGAAAGTGATGCACGCGACGTTCTATTACGCACACAATTGTTCGACGGTTTTTTTTTTACCAATTACTAACGTCAAGATTTTATTTGTTCTACCTCATATTTTCTTATGTACGGATTTTATTTCATAGATATATATTTATAATGTTCCACATTAATATTTTATTATTAATTACTTTCCGCAAACTCGTACCCGATTAACAACGAAACGATAACTATATCGCCACTTGATCTTCCATTTTATCTCCATTGATTTTAGACTTTTAAAATCCTTTATTGCTAAATCCGATTACGCTTAATTTTTAATTTCTTTTTTTTTTCTATTGACGAATTTTACGGGTATTACACCGTTCTTCCTCCCCAAAGTCTGCTTTTGACCAATTTGTCCGAATTGGATTTGTTCCAATCAATCTCCGATACCTTTAGTAGATCGTGAGAGGGTCCCCTGTGGGGATGGAACGACAGAAGTTTTGAGAATTCAAGAGAAGGTCACGACGAGCCGAGCCGTTTATCATCACGATAAGTGTCCCTCTACAAAGTATATAAAAGCTTCAATCGTTCCGCTTGCATCCAACCCCGGGATGTTTTTGGGGCACCGGGTTTAGAGTTGTGCCGCATCACCTAAAGTAAGGGCAGGCCCTAGGCAGAGGGATATATCTTCTGGAGGTGCTCTTTCTTAGGATCTTGACGGCGCTGCCGTTACTGTTGATCGGAATCGCGGAATTTGAACCTTAAGCAAGCGCTTTTAATCTATTGCATGCTTGCGATAAACTAAAATTAGGGAATCTTTCATTTGCCGTTTCCAATGCTCGTTGGGAGCGTTCGATCCCTGTTTTTCGGGCCTTCTAATCAGTTGCTGGGTTTGGTGGCCCGAAATTGACTTGGCTTTGCAAAAGGCTATCTTCTCTTGCTTTTGCAAAAAAACGCTGGGCCGCTTGTTGAAGATAAAAGTACGTCGAACCCCTAACCTCGGCCTTAGACTTCGATTTAAAGGCAGTCCGGTCTATCCCGTCAGCCAAACCTGCTACTGATCCTGAGACAGATTTCGCGGGAAGCCATGAAAGCGGGTGGACGGCTCCACCGTCGTCAACTACTGATGACCTACCTGAAGTGTTCTTCCAGCGCTTAAAATTTCTTTTAAAAGTCTTTTTTGTACATCTGAAAGTGTCAATATCGGAAGTTTAACTTGGTAATCTGAATACGGCTCGGCAGGCTCGCTTTAAAAGTTTCGGAAGATGTCAAAATTTCATTTTCTCCTTTTTAGTTTTACCGGGCGGGAGACTGAGGGGGGTTACTCTCACGTAAAAGGGAATAACACCTACGAGCTCTCTATTTTATGGCAAAGATCTCTCCACACCAAGGAACCGAAGCCCTCTCTTTGCTCGTGAGAAACTAACTAGTGGCTCGACTATAAAGGAGAAGAATGAAAGGACTTGAATATTGGAACTCTTTTCCACGGTTGGCGGCGAGCGAAAGTCGCGACCAAGGTGTTAGCGTTAGCTCTATGCAGAGTTTGGTTCGGAGCTATGAGAAAGTCACCGGTGGCAGGTTAGGACAGTTCTCTTGCTGCTGATTTGGCCCTGTCTGAGGGGTTTTCCCCGGAAGCCGTCTTTTTTTGATGATTTGGTAAGAAGAAGTCGCTCAGCAGGAAGTAAGAGATCTACAGGGCTCGGTGCGGTTTACTATGAAATATGGTTAATGAGGTTTAATGACAAGTGGAAAAAGGCTTTAGAATTCGTCTTTTACTTTTAGCTCGCGAAACCTAAATTCGTCCATTACTTCGATTTTAAATTTTCGAATGACCATTTTTTATTTGATCAAATTATAGATCTCAAAGAGTTAATCAATTAATTTTATTTTTTTTGGCAAATTCTGATTTCTTGTTTACGATTTATGCTCATTTGAATATTTTAAGAACGATAAAAGAGTATGTCATACTTAAAAATCAAACCTGAAGGTTACTATGTGCACAAAATTTAAAAACAATGTATACCACGTACAAAATGATAAAGTTTAGGTGTAACACGTGAATTTTCCGTTAATATTATAATTACACTTTTTAAAGATATTATTAACAAAAAAATTATATTTGGTGTAAAATACAAAATAAGATAATAAAATATTCTCTTTATACATATATTATGTTACACTTAGGCTCTGTTCATTCTGACTTTTTAGAGCTGAACTGAACTGAACAGAACTTAATAGAGCTGAACTGAACTGAACTGAGCTGAACTGAACTGAATGGAACTGAATTGAACTGAACTGAACGGAGCTGAATTGAACTGAACTGAATAAAGCTAAACTGAAATAAGCTTATTGGAGCTGAACTGAGCTGAAAAAATAATAATAATAAAATAATAATAATAATAATAATAATAATAATAATAATAATAATAATAATAATAATAATAATAATAATAATAATAATAATAATAATAATAATAATAATAATAAGAATAATAATAATAATAATAATAATAATAATAATAATAATAATAATAATAATAATAATAATAATAATAATAATAATAATAATAATAATAATAATAATAATAATAATAATAAAAATAATAATAATAATAATAATAATAATAAATTTCATAACAACAACAATAATAATAATTATGATTATTAGTTGTTATCATAATCATAATCATAATGGTAATGATGTGACAACCCTCGCGAATGCGGAAATATAAAACATCCAAGCATGTAAATAAATTTGCGGAAAAACGGTATTTTAAAAAATTTTATACATGCAAGGTAGAAAATACGAGGAGTGTCAAAACATTACAAACTAAGTACGGAATACAACAAAGAGACGGAGTCTCTCAAAATGTTAACAAAGAACAAGTGTTTAGCAAACTAGCTAATTAACGACTAGAGGTTAATCTTCCAGGGACAACGCCCGCTAGCTCACACCCGAACCCAAAATAGCATAAGCGAAAAGCCATCCATGCAAGCAACCTGTTCATTCATGAAAAACATGAACGCCACAATCAGTGGGGAGTAACTCCGGGTTCTCCCAGCCATATCACATTAAACGTACATAGAAGGAAATACAAAAGTAAAATCATGCATATATAGATATCAAAGTGAAAGATACGATAAGAAAATAGATAGGCAATCGATAAATTAATGATAAGATCATGTGACATCAAATCCGAAACCATCATGTTTTCAAAGACTCGGGGAAGACACTCTTAGGCAACCGAATAC
>JAIUZE010024095.1:0-18825 GCA_022085475.1 Heliosperma pusillum | reverse complement strand
AAGGAAAGCATTAAAGATGGATACTTTGATATGAAATAAGCAAGATAAGACATATTCAACATGAAAACTAAGTAAATAAACAAGAACAAGTAATTAGAAGACAATTAATGAAATAAAGATGAGAAATTGTACCAAACTTGTAAGAAAGATTGAAACTTGGATTAATAATCAAATAAGAGTCTCCTCTTGTCTTCAAACTACAACCCAAATCTTCACTAGTAACTAGGAGAAAGACTAAATCTAACAATAACTAACTAGGAAATTGAGTAATTATCACTAATTAGGAGAGATTAAAGTACTAATTAGAGAGGTATTTCTTATTAATTACTAGGGTTCTTGTGTCTAGGGTTGTGTCTCTAGGTTTAATTAGGAGGGAGGTATTTATAGGTTGGTAGGATTAGGGGGTCAAAAGAAGGAAGGAAAGACAAAAATCAGAATTTGCGGACAAAAGGGGCCCAGCCGGCCGGACCGGCTGCCGGTGGCCTGGACCGGCTGGCCACCTCTGCCTTTTCCTCCATCTTTCTTGCTCTTCCTCTCATCAAATGACGCCCCAGCCGGTCGGACCGGCTGCCGGTGGCCCTGGCTGGCTGGAGGCCACTGCTAATCCTCCGTCTTCTTCCCCTTTGTGCGTGACCCTGCCGGTTGGTCCGACCGGCTGGAGGCCACTGCTCCTTTCCCTCTTTTCTCGGCTCTTTCTTGGTGGGTTTGGGTGGCCAAGCCGGTGGGCCGGCTGCCGGTGGCACCACCGGCTGAAACCTCCTCTTCCTTCTTCTTTCTTCTTTTCTTTCTTTTCTTTTATTCTTTGCTTGTTTTGTGACGGTTTCTCGATTCTCATCCCGTCTCGTCCTTGCCTTGACATATTTCCTATGATTTGGGACGGAATTAAATGATATGAGAGTACACGGGATGAGGGCCAAAGTACGATAAAAATGACGCTAAACTAAGCTAATTACGCTAAAACATAAGAGAATAAAGAGGGGAAACGATCTAAAATAATCGTATATCAAACCTCCCCACACTTAACATTACTCGTCCCCGAGTAAGTAAGTGGGCAAAAGCACGACCCTTATTTGAATAGGCTAAACTAAGCTACTAAAATCCGATGAAAGGCAGTTAACGGGCCTTCTCCGTCCCTTCAACTCACAACGAAATACAATGAGATATGTACTCCCTTGCAAGGCAAGTGGGGGCTTGCGGAAAACTTGCGGTGCATCCAAATGATAAGCACGTAAGACCATGACAATAATGCACCGAACAAAAGAATAGTCACACGCCTCATCCATGTGAGGAAAATATCTATAAGGAGAACCGTCTAAATAAATGCATGATCCTTATTGGCCACTAGTATCATAAAGCATGGAAAAGTGTTCGCCTCTTAGCGGTGCAAGTCTAATGAAAATTTCGAGTCCCGTATACTATTAGCTTGGTCAAGAGCGATAAAATGGTAGATGGAAATGAGATCCCCGTGACGTTATTAAACACAATAGCATATGGAATTCACGTCTCTCAACTAAATGAGACACAAGGGTCGTCCCGTCTGACTATGAAACTCAAGGATAATTGACCCAAGAAGGGTTAAAGGAAAAAGATATTGGAGTCTTATTGATTGGAAATTTTTTCATTTCTCCAATTTTTTTCTTCTTTTGGTTTTCTTTTCTTTCTTTTTGAGTTGCATTTTTTATTTGCAATTTTTGACATTATAGCACACGGTTTCCGTCAAGGGCACGCGGTCGGAACCAACAATAGGGGTATCCCCACCGTAGTGGCATCGAGCGGTACCCAAGATGTGGGCCCACTACAATCCCTAGAAGTTCCGTTTTGCATTTCCTCGACGAAAACAAGAAGACACGATATTTGACTCAATATTTTTGTCTTGTTTACGTTGTTTCCTTTTTGTAAGTAGAATTGGAAGAACAATGAATCAAGGTTGGTTGCATAGTAAGACGGTCACCTAAGAAGTCTTTCAACTAACGGAGTATTCACATCAATTGGGGTTGTCGAGGTGGAATAAGTGCAAACTCATGACTCGACATTAGTAGACGGGTCAAAACTCATTAGAAATGCACAACCTAGGGAGTCTAAAATTCCACGATTAAGATGAACACTTTATGAATGAAAAAGTAGCTAGAAGGGATTATGCACATTCAACAAGTTTTCCAAATAGACAAATTATAAAACCAATTTTCTAAATGCAACTATATGCCATGATGCAATCTATATATACACCTAAATGCACATGCTCTAACCGACTATATGACACACAAGCTAGTGCTATCTCCTAACAACACACAAGTGGCACACATGCCAATGAACAAAATCCACAACATCGTCATCAACACATCCCGTCCTCCTCAAACAACAAGTAAGAAGAAAAAGAGATAAGGGAGAAGAGAATAGGAAAGATCTCACCATAACGTCTTCATTTTCCCTATTTCGTGCTTCTTATGATGTGGGGTGCACCTATAGATTGAGATAAGAGGAAGCACACAACAAATACATACAAAATAAACTAATTTTTAGGATTTTTTCAAATTTTTCAAAATTTTCAAATTTTTAAATTTTTCAAAATTAATCTATTCATTAATCTCCTCCCCACACTTAAATCGGACATTGTCCTCAATGGTCCAAAAGCTAGGAGGGGAAGAGCAAACTAAATGCAATAACATGTTTTTGGGTTTTTTTTCAATAGCAAGAATATGTAAATGACAATGCAAAAAGTGAAATAAATCTAAAATAAATGCAGACTAACTACATGGATGCAAGTTTGTTTATTGATATGAAAAGAGAGTTAATTTGAATTAACTCGCATTTGGATGCTTAGGGGAAAACTTTGGATTCAAGGAAATTTTATTTGGATTTTCAAAGTGGGGTAAGGGACAATGTTCAACTCATGAATGCCTAAGAATGAATAAAATTCATCAAAATGCATATGCTTAAGGGAGTGAAGTGGTCCAATTACTCGTACCCACAAGGGAAGCTTGTCAATTTTGCCTCCGTTTTGCATCATCGTTGCTCAAAGCCCGGAGCAACTTATCAAATTCTTGAGCAAACCCCATAAACAAGCACAAGTAAACGACAATGGGGCTCAAAGAATCATACACCGGTAAACCCAACCCAAGCTCAATCGACTCTTCACCGTCTTCTTCGTGGTACAAAGTAGAAGATGTTGGTAAAATATAGCTAGACTCACATGGCAACTCTCCACACCCCTTGGTAATTTTGGGTGGCTTATCGTGGTAGACGGGAGGGGTAATGAGTGTGAAAAAATTCACCCTCTCAAGAGGATCAAGTGGCAAGGGCATACAAGGCTTCCAAGTGGTAGGTGAAGGAGGAAGCGAGACCTCAACTTCACCGTTTTCTTCATCAAAGAGAGATTTTCTCAAGCAATTTTCCCTCATAGCTTCCTCAATCTTATCAACTTGGCTCTCCAACCTAGAGGAGGAGTCAAGAAGCCAAGGATCACTTCCTGGAGAGTTTAAATCAAATGAAATTGGAGAATTCAAAAATGCTTCAATTTCATCGTCAATAAGACCATCTATCTCTTTCTCCCTAGAGCTCTCCAAAGCTATAACACCAAACAAGTCATCACTCTCATCACTCTCCTCTTTTCTCCTATCATCAACAATGTCTTCAACGACATTCACAGAATAATCACTTTCAAACATCGGCTTGGACAAGATACCCGTCAAGGAAAACTCAATTGCATTGCCTCCAACATTGAAATATAGTCGCCTGTTCTTCACATCGATCATGACTCCCCCAGTTGCCATGAAAGGTCTTCCGAGGATTATTGGAGTTTGTTGATCCTCCGGAATATCTAATACCACGAAGTTCGCCGGTATGTAGAAATTCCCTACCTTTACTGGTACATCCTCTATTACACCCCTTGGATATTGGACCGATCGATCGGCAAGTTGCAATGCCATGGAGGTAGGAATCATGTCTTGTAAGCCGATTTTCTTAGCAATAGGAAGTGGCAAGATGCTAACACTTGCACCCAAGTCACACAATGCTCTTTCAATGTTTACATTGCCAACCATGCATGGAATTGAAAAGCTACCAGGATCTTGTAACTTCTTTGGCATATGGTTAAGCAACACCGCACTACATTCTCCCGTCAAGGCTACAAGCCCATCATTGGTTATGCTCCTCTTCTTAGTCAACACCTCCTTCAGGAATTTGGTGTAAAGTGGCATATGGCCCGCCACCTCGGTGAAAGGTGATGAGGCTTCAAGCTTCTTTAGCATTCCCACAAACTTTGCAAATTTCTTCTCTTTACTCACGGTTTTGGGCCGGGTGGGAAAGGGTAAAGGAGGTGTGTAGTCTTCGGTCACATTTGGAGGAGGTTGGGTGATTTCATCTTCACTAGGGTAATGGTCTTCCACCATCTTACCCTTCAACTTTCTCTTTTCATTGGAACTCGTGGGTTTTTGAGGATTTTCAACTTGTTCTCTCCCACCAAAGTGATAGCATGTAATTGTTGGTGGTGTGGTGGGCCATCCTTAGGGTGGGAGCCTTGGATTGGTAGGACATGTTCCCCTTTTTGAACGATAATGGGTTCTTGGTTGGCTAAGTAGGAATCAAAATTTCTTTGTTGAGCTTGAACATTAGAAATGTCGGATCTCAATAGCTTGATCATTTGTTCCGTATTTGCCTCACGTTGCATGGCCCTATTCTCCATACCCTTCAAAATTTGTTCAATGGAAGAGTTGGATTGTTCATTCGAGGGGAATGGTTGTTGGAAAGTTTGTTGATTTTGAGGATTGTGATTGTTGTGTTGATTTTGGTTGTTGTTGTTTCTTTGGTCTCAAAATGGAGGAGGGACATAAGATTGGTTGCTTTGATGTGAAAATCTCCTAGAGTCGGAATTTTGGCCTTGGTTATTGTTGTTGTAAGACCTTGGGTAGTCGGGTTTAAGTGGTGGTTGGTATTGAGGAGCTTGATATTTGGGGTCCAAGGGTTGACCCTCATAGGAAATCCTCAGGTCTTGATTGGGAAAAGCCCGGTAGAAGGTTTCATGGCGTTGGTAGGAATACCTTGGTTGATCTTGCAAATAATAGCTATCTTGTTGAACATGGTCATCTTTTGGAAAGGATGGGCACAAGTCATATGTGTGGCCGACACCACCACATGTGTCACAAATAGGTTGTTGAGAATAGGTCCTTGGAGGAGACCTTGGTTGCTCAAGGTAGTAGACCCTAGCATGGCTAGGTCTCTCCCCTTGGATATGATGGATTTGCCCCTTGCCTCTTTCCAACCCCAAATTATCAAACTTCTTGGATAGCTCATCCAACTTAAGTTTTGTCTCTAATTCAAGCCTACTAGGCCCCTCACTCTTACCTTCGCTCTCTCTCGAACCATAGCTATTCTCCATCTCGGAGATGTTTTGAATCATCTCCGTGATTTTGGCGTTGTTCATCTTATCGAAATTTCCCCCGGAGGCCGCCACTATCATGTCTCGAAATCTTTGTTCTAGAGTTTGGAAAAAGATTTGAGTAGTCAACCATTTCGGGATACTATGGTGAGGGTAAGAGGTTAGAAGATCCCGAAACCTCTTCCAAGCTTCACTCAATGTCTCATAGTCTTTTTGCTTGAAAGTTTGGATTTCATGTCTTATTCTTGCGGTTTTTGAGGGGGGGGGGGGGTAGAATTTGGTGATGAAGGCTTTTGAGAGACTAGCCCAAGTGGTGAAAGTTCCCGGCTCATGGGAATTCAACCACTTTTTTGCATTGTCCTTCAAGGAGAAGGGAAATAACATGAGCAAGATTTGGTCTTCGGTGATCCCATTCCTCTTGATCGTTCCCACCTTCTCCTTAAAACCTACCAAGTGCTCATGAGCATCCTCATTCTTCAACCCATGAAAGATGTCTTGTTGAATGAATGAGATGACATGATGACGGAGTTCAAAAGTGTTAGGAGCAATAGCTCCGTAGTTAATGGCCGAGCAAGACCGATTAGGGTCCGACCTATTGTAATAGCCCATGGGTTGGTCCGCCATTTCTTGTACGAAAGGGTTGTTTGTTGGTGAGTTTGGTGGAATTGGAGAATTTGGTATTGTGGGTGAAAGGGTGTTGTTGGAATTTTGTGAGGAAGTGGGTGAATTTATGGGTGATGTGTTTATTGGAATGTTTGTGGGTATGATGAGGGGTGTTAAGGTGGGAGGTGGTGTTTGTGAGGTTGAAGTCTCAATTGTGGGAGGTGGAGTATTTATGGGGGTAAGGATGGGTGGAGACCTTCTTAAAGAAGCAAGTGCTTGTCTTCTTCTTTCCCGGAAAGTCTTCTCAATCTCTCGATCAAGCGGGAAAAGAGGTCCGATGAAACACCTACTCATGCACTCAAAGAAAGATCAAATAATTCCTAATGCAAATAGATGCACTAGGACAAAAGGAAAATCAAACAAACAAAAGTGAACTAAGCCTAAAATCAATTAAACTATCTTATCCAATATCGTCGTCCCCGGCAACGGCGCCATTTTGACGCGGGGTTAGTCGCCCTCCCCCGGTTCAAACAAATACTTGTAATACTCAATACCAAACTAATTAATGTAGTAGGGTAAGGAGGTCGATCCCAAGAGACGGTGATTATGGTTCTAAGGCGGTTTAATCAAGTTCTAGTTTAGTTCTAGCTAATAGCAAGTTGAAGAGGATTAAAGATAAACTAGACTAACAAGAAGGCAAAGATGCGATGTAAAACAATAATTAAAAGGAACTAGGGTGGATGGGTTCATTAATGCAAGTATAGGTCAATTATGGTGGGGGTTAGGACTAGTCTAAAGATAGTCTAGACATGTCTCCACCTCTCGGTGTAAGACGGATTAAAGGGCAAGCCTCCAACTCTCGATGCGAGACGAACCTAGTCTAAGGTTCGATTGGGTTCTCGCCCTAACCTCCCCCTAAACATCCAACACACACACAACAACAATACAAGTCTAAGCACTCGCTCAAACTAGCAATAAAACATGAGAAAGACTCAAATTACTCATTCAAGCATTTAAAAAAACACCTTGTGTGCACAAAACAAGTAGATTACCAAAAGACTTAATCTCTATGCCCAATTACCATAATCGACCCATAAACTCACATTAAATCCCCCATCTAGCCCTAGTCTAACACTACTCACTCATACTAATGAAGGAAGGCATTAAAGACGGATACTTTGATATGAAATAGTAAGAGAAGACATATTCAACATGAAAACTAAGTAAATAAACAAGAACAAGTAATTAGAAGACAATTAATGAAATAAAGATGAGAAATTGTACCAAACTTGTAAGAAATATTGAAACTTGGATTAATAATCAAATAAGAGTCTCCTCTTGTCTTCAAATTACAACCCAAATCTTCACTAGTAACTAGGAGAAAGACTAAATCTAACAATAACTAACTAGGAAATTGAGTAATTATCACTAATTAAGAGAGATTAAAGTACTAATTAGAGAGGTATTTCTTATTAATTACTAGGGTTCTTGTGTCTAGGGTTGTGTCTTGGTTGAATTAGGAGGGGGTATTTATAGGTTGGTAGGATTAGGGGGTCAAAAGAAGAAAAGAAAGATGAAAAATCAAAAAGCAAACAAGGGGAGGCTCAGCCGGACAGCCGGCCGCCGGTGGCCTGGACCGGCTGAGCACCTCTGACTTTCCTCCGTCTTTCTTGCTCTTCCTCTCTTCCAATGACGCCCCAGCCGGTCGGACCGGCTGCCGGTGGCCCTGACCGGCTGGAGGCCACTGCTAATCCTCCGTCTTCTTCCCCTTTGTGCGTGACCCAGCCGGTCTGGCCGGCTGCCGGTTGGTCCGACCGGCTGGAGGCCACTGCTCATTTCCCTCTTTTCTCGGCTCTTTCTTGGTGGGTTTGGGTGGCCAAGCCGGTGGGCCGGCTGCTGGTGGCACCACCCGGCTGGCACCCATGTCCGTCCTTCCCCCTTCTTCTTTTCTCTTTTCTTTGCTTGTTCTTTTCTTTGCTTGTTTTGTGACAGTTTCTCGATTCTCATCCCGTCTCGTCCTTGCCTTGACATATTTCCTATGATTTGGGACGGAATTAAATGATATGAGAGTACACGGGATGAGGGCCAAAGTACGATAAAACCGACGCTAAACTAAGCAATTACGCTAAAACATAAGAGAATAAAAGGGGAAAACGATCTAAAATAATTGTATATCAAACCTCCCCACACTTAAACATTACTCGGCCCCGAGTAAGTAAGTGAGAAAAAACACGACCCTTATTTGAATAGGCTAAACTAAGCTACTAAAATCCGATGAAAGGCAATTAACGGGCCTTCTCTGTCCCTTCAACTCACAACGAAATACAATGAGGTATGTACTCCCTTGCAAAGCAAGTGGGGGCTTGCGGAAATTTGCGGTGCATCCAAATGATAAGCATGTAAGACCATGACAAGAATGCACCGAACAAAAGAAAAGTCACATGCCTCATCCATGTGACGAAAATATCTATAAGGAAAACCGTCTAAATAAATGCATGATCTTTATTGGCCACTAGTATCATAAAGCATGGAAAAGTGTTCGCCTCTTAGCGGTGCAAGACTAATGAAAATTTTGAGTCCCGTCTACTATTAGCTTGGTCAAGAGCGATAAAACGGAAGATGGAAATGAGATCCCCGTGACGTTATTAAACACAATAGCATATGGAATTCACGTCTCTCAACTAAATGAGATACAAGGGTCGTCCCGTCTCACTATGAAACTCAATGGTAATTGATCCAAGAAAAGTTAAGAAAAGTTCAGCTTCTATAAGTTCAGTTCAGCAAAATTCACCCCAAAAGAACGAGGCATAAGTCTCATTGAAGATGGTACATATCCGTTTTCAATGAAGATAGGCCGGATTCCCTCTCACAAGGAGGCAATGGATGCCCACTCGCTCTCCCACTTGCCTCCTTGCGACACGTCTTCATTGAAGACGGATATACCCCGTCTTCAATAAGAATTTGGGTTATGAAAATACCTGTTTTCAAAATTTTGTTGTGAATTAAAGTGAAAAGATAAGCTATGGAGAGAGAGGATATAAGGAAACAAAGTAGACCAAACTCCATATTTGAGTATGTATTTGGTTTCTCTTATGATGGTCATAAATTGTGACGGATATAATATGATCGTTTTAATGATAAAGTAACCTTATATAATTTTTTTCATTATAGATTACATTATATCATAAAAATGGTCACATTTCTCCGTTACAATTTGTAAAGCGTCACAAATGAGAATTTTTGTTAATTATAAGGGTATATATAGACACATACAATGAGATTTGAATTTTCATACAACAATATAGCCTGGTAAATAATAATCTGCTAAGATATAAAGTTATAAACATATGCAACCATGTAACATGTTAGTATCCACATATGCAACCATGTTAGTATCGTGGTAAAAAAAAATTGCAGCTAAAACTACGCTATTTGTAAAACATTTAAATAGTAATATCATTAGTATCGTGGTAAAAAAAAAGTATCTTCTTTATATAAAAACTAAAACTTTTAAAGAGTTTTGATTGGTTCCCTAATTTTATGAATTTTAAAAAATTCATTTTTTAAAATTGGCCCACCACTAACTTGCCTTTGATTTATTTAACCTGATTCTATAAAAATGATCTTTTTCAAACATGGATAATTAGAATTTGGAGAAAATTAATTTCCATATATAAAGTCATATTATAGCCAATAGAAAAACATAAAAATAGAATAAAAATATAGACATGCTAATGGGTATTTAGGACTCTTATAGTCACACATATGTTTACTCTCTATAGTCACTTATAGACCCGTGCATGTTTTTGCACGTGTTTAAAACTAGTTTTTAAGTAAATTACTCATTTCGCAAGTTGTCAATTTAAAATGAGTTTTTTGTCAAATACAACCGTTAAAAAACTTTTTCTTCCAAACACCACCTTTAAAAAAATTATTTATCAAACACAACCTTTAAAAACCGTTTTTTGTCCAAACATGACAATTTGGCCGGATTCCGTCCACTTAATTGATTTCCGGCAATTAAAATGTTTGGCACGTGTGAACCTTGTTTGACTTTCTGTTTTGTTTTCCCTTCATTTCACTTCCCTCTCCTTTTCATTTTCCCTCCATTTATCTATCAACCTCTTTCTATTTCATACCCACAAAATATTATTTCTCACCCTACTTTCATCTTTCTCACTTTTAAACCAACCCTTTTAAAATTATTCTGCGTTAGTAATGTCTAGATGTAGCTCACTTTCTTCGTCAACAACTACGCTCCTCAAATATTGTTGTGGAATTCCCGCCTCTTTGAAAACTACTTTGACGGAAAGAAATCCAGGTAGAAGGCTTTTAACATGTAATTTTTATCACCCGGAAACTAGAATGCGTGGTTGCAACTAGTTCAAGTGGTTGACTATCCCATGAATGAAGTTAATGATTTGAAGTCGGAAATTGCGGAACAAAAAATGAGATTGGAACAATTAGAAAACCAAATATGTTGTTGTGAGGCTAAAATTGAGGAAATGACTGTGAAATTGACAATTCCAAGAAAGAATAATAAAAAGATGAATTTGATTGCATGTGAGTTTAATCAACAAAAACCAAACACTAACTTAATTTTTTAGCAAAAATCCCCAATCAGTTTGATTGCATGTGGGTTCAATCAGCGAAAATTCCCAATCAACAAAAATCCTCAATCGGGTTTCTTTCGATAAACACAAGATAATGATCTGGATTTAGTTGATTAATATGTAAAAAACTAACAGTTAAAGAGATATTAAGATGGTTTTGTCAAAGAGAGAGGTGAAAAGGAAGAGTGAAAGTGAACGAAATAGAGAGGGAAATATATTGTTCACACGTGATAACCTAATTAATGTTGAATCATCGTCGACTTTCTTTAACGTTAGTCAAAGTCCGGCCAAATTGTCGTGTTTGGACAAAAAATGGTTTTTAAAGGCTGTGTTTGATAAATAGTTTTTTTAAAGGTGGTGTTTGGAAGAAATAGTTTTTTTAAAGATTGTATTTGACAAAAAAACCCATTTAAAATCTATAGTATGTAAATAGTAATTCACTAAAACTAAATTTCTATATGTACTTTGCATGCACTGTACGGGGTCCATGCTAGCTATTATTAAATTAAATGTGTATAGTAAATTATTCATGTTAAAAAAATCGAAAAGAGATGTAAACTTTACAAATCCACGTCAAGTTTTCATAATTTATAAACAGTACCAATATAAGGATCCTATTTTATAAACAATACCACACTACAACGATATCTCGGGAAACTGACGGTTTTTCTGACGAAAAAAAAATTCCGTCAGCAATTTATTATCACTGACGGACTACTGACGGAATACTGACGGAAAAATAAAACTGACGGAATATCCGTCAGTACCCGTCAGTAGAAAATGGCGCGTTGACTAAGTCAATGGCGGCAAAATTGACTGACGGATAATGACGGAAATTCCGTCAGTAAACACAGGTACTGACGGAAATTCTGTCAGTAATATCCCATTTTACTGACGGAATTTCCGTCAGTATCTAATAATAACACAGTCAAAGATCAAACCAGTCAAACTTTTTTCTGACGGAAATTCCGTCAGAATTTTTTTCAAAATCTTGGGAACCTGACGGATTCCTGACGGAATTTCCGTCCGGACCTATCTGATTATGTAAAAATTCGCCCGAAGAACTCCGTCACTCTCAATTCATTTTTTCCCCCAAAAACCTAACCCCCAAATCAATTAAATCCATTTTCCGACCACCGGCTCCCTCACTACCACCGACTAACTTCCTCCGGCGACTACTTTCCGACCACCACATCCTTGGTAAGTTTAATTAACTATTTCATTCTCTTTCTTTTCTCCTTTTGTTAAGTTATATGTTCTTTATTAGTTGTTTGTTGTAGATCCGACCACCACCACTAGCTACCTCCGACCGTCGACCGCCGCTACTTGTCGCCGTCACTGCTTGTCGCCGCTTTCTTTGTTTATTTTCATCCTTAGGTACTATATTTATCTTTATTTGAATTTCGCTCTCCGTCTTAATCATTTGTTTGTCTTTAATAGACGTAGGATAATAGCCATTATTTTTTTTGTTAATGAAATTTTTGTTGTTAATTTAATTTCGCCCTCCGTCTTAATCATTTGTTTGTCTTTAATTGACGTAGGATAGTAGCCATTATTGTTTTTGTTAATGACATTTTTGTTGTTAATTGGATTTCGCCTTCCGTCTTAATTATTTGTTTGTCTTTAATTGACGTAGGATAGTAGCCATTATTGTTTTTGATAATGAAATTTTGGTTGTTGTTAATATAATTTCGCCATGCGTCTTAATCATTTGATAATAAAATTTTTGTTGTTGTTAGTAGCTAGTTATTACATGTGTTTTGTATGTCCAAATTATTACATGTGTTGATATTGACTTAGTACCCGTTCAAGAATTACTCGTTAGGAGTAATTTTTTAATAGTCCCCGTTTTGGGACTGTCTTTCTACATTTCAAGTCACTTAGGTAGTAAACACATAACTTGTAATTTATTAATGAGGAAAGAGTTTGGTAACAATTCCTTTAATGTTTTCTGAATGCATATGTTGAGTAAATATTTATTCAACATTGTGTATTTAGAAAACAAAGGGAAATTGCTGCCGAAATTTTTCCTCATTAATAAATTACAAGTGGTGTTTGCTAGTGACTTGAAACGTAGATTGATGGGTTTAGGTTGGAGTGATAAGGACCCAATTGAAGAAAATTAATTTTACTTGTTGATGAGAATTATATATATATATATATATATATAGAGAGTCAAGATCCGGTGCAAACGATCACTCGGTGCAAAAAGTGGAAACGTTCACTAGTCAATGAATTAAAAGAAATCAACAGCATCATTGACCTCACAATAACCCAAAATCCCGTTATTCTTATCCCCCTAGAAATCTCCCACCACCCCAATGTCTGCTTGTCACCGACGAGTTAAGATCCGGCCATCATATGCGACATCGGAAACATTGCCGACCACCATAGGAACGTCGCTGACATCGCCGACCACCTTAGTCAATGTCACCGAATCTCTGGCGTCAATTTTTTCTTCGCCCTTCTCCTTCTTTCCACGGTCGTCGTCTAACTAGAAGGATCTCCGGCGTCGACGCTCCCATAGAATACTATCACCAACAACTACAATAAACTCCCCTGCATTTCAATAACAACACCAATAATAATAATAATAATAATAATAATAATTTGTTGCCAATCATCATCTCTTTGACTAGTTTTATTCTACTGATCACCGTCTAATAACATTCTTCCTCTTCTTTAAAATTCTCAACAAAATCAAAGTGTGCGAAATAAAACTAGTGTATTTGATTTCTATTTTGATGTATCTCAAACTAATATTAATGTACCTAGTAGTCAATTAGGTGTATCTATGCTTAGATACATTATAATATCGCCTAGATGCATCAAGGATTAGTGTAGATACACCGAAATAGATGTAATATTAACAATATGAGTGACGACTTGAGTTCCGATGATGCCGATCTTTAAATGAGAGGACCGTATTCATTGACGGAGTGCTCTTAAAGTAGGCCGTGGTTCGACACCGTCATCGAAGAAGCGGCGAACAGGGGACACCATGGCTGACATATGGTAGTGGTCAACGTTGATGGGTGCTCGGAAATGTTGGTGTTTGGTGGTGAGAGGTCGTCGACGGCGATAGCAAGGTATTTGGGACTGGTGGTGTTTGATGGGGGAAAGTTAAGTGTGTTGATAAATTGGGTGAGTTAATTACTTGGGATTTGTCGAGTGATGAGTTTGCAAATGACAGGGAGTGGATATTAAATGAATGCTTAATGAGTGTTCGTTTCCAGTTTTTGCACCGAGTGGTCGTTTCCACCGGATCCTAAATCTATATATATATATATATATATATATATATATATATATATATATATACTATATATAGATATATAACAGATATATATATATATATTTTATATATATATATAGAGAGAGAGAGAGATAGGTTCTTATGAGTCCACAATTTTTTGTGAGTCCATGAGTCCTCATCTTAGCCATTGGATGAAGGAGATGGATGGATGAGATTGTAGAGACAAAAACACACTTAACACTAATCAATTACCTATGCACTAATTAATTAACTTTCTCTCTCTAGCCTTTAATTAATCACTTTTGAGTTTCTGAGATTTATGAGAGTAACTTCAGCCCCTTTTTGTGTAACTTCAACTAAAGTGTGATTTCGACTATATAAATTTGAATTTATGAAACTTCAAGACAAATTTATGTCATTTTAGACTTTTTATGAGTGTAATTTCAGTCATTATGAGTGTAACTTCAACCGTTATTTATGAAACTTCAAACTAAAATGTGATTTCGACTATATAAATTTGAATTTATGAAATTTCAAGTTTATATGACTTTAGCCTTTTTAGGAGTATAACTTTAGTCATTACGAGTGTCACTTCAACCATTATTTTTGTAACTTCAAACTAAAATTTGATTTCGACTACATAAATTTGAATTTATGAAATTTCAAGACAAGTTTATGTGATTTTAGCCTTTTTATGAGTGTAACTTCAGACACTACGAGTGTAACTTCAACCATTATTTGTGTAACTTAAAGCTAAAATATGATTTCGACTTTATGAATTTGAATTTATGTAACTTTAAGACAATTTTATGTGATTTTAGCTTTTTCTGATTGTAACTTCAACCATTATTTGTGTAATTTCAAGCCTTATATGTGTAACTTTAACCCAAAATACAATTAAATTTTAGCATTTTTATGAGTGTAACATTTTACTTTATTAGTGAAACTTCAATTATTATTTATGTAACTTTAGTCATTTATAGTGTAATTTTATGCATTAGTCTTTTCTAGTGTAACTTCAGTCCAAACTAGTCAAATTTCAGTCCAAATCTCTGTAACTTCAGTCCAAACCTATGTAACTTCAGTCCAAACCTATGTAACTTTAGTTATATAACTTTAGTCTAAAATAGTATAACTTTAGATCTAGAAATATAAACACCATAAAAAAAATAAAAAAACGAAATCTAAAATAAAAAAATAAAAACATAACAAATTCAAAAAAAATCATAAAACATATACAAAAATGTGTAAGTTCAACAAAAAAAACTGTGTAACTTCAGTCATTATATGGGTAACTTCAGTCATTATATGGGTAACTTCAGATACTAAAAGTGTAACTTCAGTCATTATATAACTTTAAGGTCATTTTGTGTTACTTTAATAAATAATATGTGTTACTTTGATATATGTGACTTTAATAAATAAGACATATAACTTTAATAGAGAATTTGTGTTAATTTTATATACAATATGTGTAACTTTAATAGAGAATTTGTGTTACTTTAATATATAATATGTGTTACTTTAATATATAATATGTGTGACTTTAATATAAAATATGTGTTACTTTAATAAATAATATGTGATATTTTAATAGACGTCATTAAAGTTTGACCCACCTTTTCAGATCTAAAAAACAAGAAAAACAGAAAAATAAACAAAACAAATATTTAAGCAAAACTGAAGAAGAAAAAGAAAAGGAAAAAGAAAAAAAAGAAAGACATAAATCTGGAAATTTAACACACAAAAACAAAGAAAATGTAGATCACCAACAACAACCCCACCACCACCACAGCCCCACCCTCATTCGGCCACCACAGCCCCACCCTCATTCGACCACCAACGGCCACAAAAAAGGCCCCAAATAGTAGATCTGAACCGAAAAAAATGAGATAAAGGAAGAAGTTAGAGTCGACAGGAGGCGAGGAGGAGAGGCGTGGGGTTGCCGAGGAGGATGCCGTGGTGGGGGTTGCCGTGGTGGTCGTGGTCGACAGGGTTGCCGTGGTGGGGGTTGCCGAGGAGGATGTCGTGGTCGACCGGAGGGAGAATAAGAGAGGATGCCGTGGTGGGGGTTGCCGAGGTGGAAGGAGGACGGAAATGGCAGGTGGGGGGGGGGTGTCGTTGGGGGAAGGTGGTGCGGAGGTGGGACCTGATGTGGCCGAAGGTGGCAGCGTGAATGAGGCGGTGGCTTGCTTTTGGTGGTTTATTTTTTAGATCTAGTTTTTTTTCTTTTTGGTGGTTGCTTTGATTTTAGAGAGAACATAAGAGAGTGTTTTTTTAGAGAGAATTAATAGTGTTTTTTGTATTTGTGGGGATAGATCTAGTATTTGTGTTATTTCAAAAAAAAAAAAAATTAGGTGGTGGCCGGTGGTGGCTGGTGGTGGCCGGCGGTGGAAGAGGTGAAGGCCGGCGGTGGCCGACGGAGAAGAGGAGAAGAGTAAGTGATGGAGGTGGTGGGATTTTTTTTTATAGAGAGTAGAGGAGGTGAGTGATTTTTTTGGATTTTTGATTTTTGTGGGTTTTAGAGAGATAGAGAGTATGAATATTATGAGGGATGAAAGAGAAGTAATTGTGAGAAAAATGTTATATAGTGAATTAGTGTAGATTAATGATTAATTAGTGAAAAGTAGAGAGAAGGTGATATTAATGACTTTTTTGGAGAATCAATCTCAACCATCCATTTTCCACATCTAATGGCCTCTAAGAGGACTCATGGACTCACTCTTTTGGGATGGACTCACTTGATCCTTTCTCTCTCTCTCTCTCTCTATATATATATATATATATATATATATTGATAATAATAAATGTTTAATTTACTATGTGTGATTATTGATTATCATTGTTGTTAATTTCTGATAATTTATTTATATAACATATATATATTTAAATGTAGATACATAATAACATGAAAAGATTAGAACGGCAGTGGATGTATGAAAGATTAGACGAAAAAAAGAAACCCAAGCTGATATTTGCAAATGGGGTGAAAGAGTTTATTGAATTCGCGGAACAATCTAGTGAGTTTAAGGATTTAGGCGGTGAAATGAGGTGTCCATGTAAGAAATGCGATAACTTAGCTTTTAAATCGAAAAGGGAGGTTCAAAATCATCTATGGTCGAATGGTTTTACTGATAATTATTATGTATGGAAGTATCACGGTGAGAAATTGGCTACCGAAGAGAGTTCAAGTAGTATCATAGTTAGTGAGAATCCTTACCGGGAGTTGGTTGAAGATGCATTACGTGATAATGTTGAGCAAATAATGGAGGCTCGACTTAATCCCGACGACCTTAGCGATGAAGAAGTTCGTTATCCCCCACATCCCCAAGTTTCAGCCTTTTATAGAATGTTAAATAAAGCCGAACAACCAGTGTATGAGGGAAGTAGTATGAGTTTGTTGCAAGCGGCTGCTAGGTTGGTAGCACTCAAATGTGAGAACAACTTATCTCTTAGATGTGCCAATTGTTTTATGTCGTTAATTAGTGACATTATTCCAAAAAATAATCAAATGACGCGCAATTTTCAAGAGATTAAGAATTTGCTTAAGGGACTCCAACTACCCCATGTGAAAATCGATGCATGTCCTACCGGCTGCATGCTTTTTTGGGTAGAAAATGACGATCTTGAGGAATGTACCAAATGTCATGCCTCTCGGTATAAAGGTAAAAAGAATTTAAGTGGCCGGAAGCGAATACCTTGTAAACCACTGACTTATTTCCCGCTTGCGCCAAAGTTACAACGACTATTTGCAACCAAACACATTGCAGGTGAGATGAGTTGGCACCATAAAAACTCTCGAGTAAGAGAAAGAGGGACAATGGCACACCCAAGTGATGGAGAAGCGTGGAAACATTTCGATAGAGAACATCCAGAATTTGCAAGTGAGCCTCGCAATGTTCGCCTAGGTTTGTGTACAGATGGATTTTCACCTTATGGCCAATTCGGGAAGTCTTACTCGTGTTGGCCCGTGATTGTACCCCCGTACAACTTACCCCCTTGGTTATGCATGAAGAGGCAATTTATGTTCTTATCTATGATCGTTCCAGGTCCTAATAACCCTAAAGCAAAATTGGATGTCTACCTCCAACCGTTGATCAAAGAGTTGAAAGAACTTTGGGAAACCGGTGCGGATACCTATGATGTCTCTAAGAAACGTAACTTTCAATTAAAAGTGGCATTATTATGGACGATCAATGATTTTCCTGCATATGGCATGCTTTCCGGTTGGTCCACAGCCGGATACCGTGCTTGTCCTTATTGTCTTCAAACAGATCCTAAATCCTTTTTTCTGAAACATAGTCGAAAGGTTTGTTGGTTCGATTGTCATCGTACTTTCTTGAAACATGATCATCCTTTCCGCAACAATTGTAAGCATTTTCTAAAGAATAGGAAAACTGAGGATACCACAGTTGCAATCAAATTAACTGGTGCTAAAGTCTGGGATTCGGTAAAAGGTTTACCAAAAGTTGTCGAGTCTTCTGCTGAAGAAATGAAAAGATTGAAAGACGACAAAACTGAAGGTTGGTGGAAACAAAGCATATTCTGGGAACTCCCTTATTGGAAGACATTGTTGATTCGACACAACTTAGATGTTATGCACCTTGAGAAAAACTTTTTTAAACAGCTTATCAACACGGTGATGAATGTAACAAAGAAAACTTCGTTTGGCCCTAAGGGTAAAGCTGACTTTCTTGAGTATTGCTTGAAACGACCCATATCATCTAGGTTTGTTTTAGAGACAGCGGAGAAGAAGGCTCTATGCGAATGGGTTGCTAGTTTGAAATTCCCGGATGGTTATGCTTCAGATTTGAGTCGGTGTGTTGACCATAGAAATTGGGTGTTACATTCCATGAAAAGTCATGATTGTCATGTCTTTATGGAACGGTTACTTCCTGTTGCATTGAAACATTTACTCCCGACGAATTCTTGGAATGCTATAACTGAGATAAGCCAATTTTTTAGAGACTTGTGTACTT